>CM072936.1:43957843-44035343 GCA_036971965.1 Nyctalus aviator | reverse complement strand
CATGTGAGGGGCGTCCCTCTGGGCCCAGCCTGACCCAGGATGGTGGGAAGGGAGTTGAGGCACCTGGACTGGCTGATGGGAATCTGACCGGGTCCTCAGGGGCCGGTGTCAGCCCGGGGCGCCTGGGCCGGTGGGCGCTGTGATGGGCTGGAGAGCCTGCGGAGTGGGGGGGGGAGGGGGCAGTTAGGAGGTACATGTGGCCCACGCCATCCCGTCTGTCTGCCCGGAGCCCGCCAGTGCCTGCCCCTCCTCGGGAGGCAGGCCTCGCTCGCAGCGTTTAATTGGGTCGGGTCAGTTTGTTCTCTAAATATTTTCATCGCCGCCCGCCACTGTTTACATTTCCGTGGGGAAAATAAATACGGCGTGTCACTTCTGCCGGCCGTATTTTCTTAGAGATTTCAATCCTGATTCCTCGTGAAAGGCTTGGGTGCGCGGGCACACACACACACACACACACACATAAGCACACACGCGTGAGCGCACACACGTGAGCACACACACGAGCACACACACGGGAGCACACATGAGCACACACATGAGCACACACACGTGAGCACACACACATGAGCACACACATGCGAGCACACAGACATACACGCGTGCACACACATGCACTCACTCAAGCTCACGCACGCACACATGTGTGCCCGCACACACAGGTACCCCCTCCCGCCCCGGCGGGAAGGCACCCCCGTGCACACAGCGCTGTTCCTTTCTCCTCTTCGGAGAGGGGAGGATGTGACCGGGAAACCTAATGCCCAGTTGCCATAATGAAGCCTTCGGAGGCATCGCGCGCGTCCTCCATCAGAGGGCCAGCCGGGCTCATCCGGAATGTTCTGAGCCGCCGCCACCCCCTTTTCCATCTCTCCGAACCCCCTCCCCACACCCACGGCCTCCTCCCTCCTGCCTCGCTCCTCCTGGCACCGGGCACAGGCTGGGTCTGCCCTCCTGGGCCCTGGCACCATCCGGCTCCACCGCTCCCGTCGGGTCCCTGCTGGCCTGAAGCTCATTGGGACGCCCTGGCTCTTCCCCGGAGTTTTACATGTTTTAGCGGCCGGCACGGGCGGGAGAGGTCTTCACCTGATAATGTGTCCTAGCGTAGCCGGTGTGTGAGAGGTTATTGTTGTCTGAGGGCTCCTTCTCCTCCGCCGGCCGTGGATCGGCTGCACCCCGGCTGCCCGGGTGCGGGCCGGCCAACGAGGCGAAGGGAGACGCTCCGTCAGGTCTTAGCGGTGAAACACAAGCCGAGAGGAGACGCTTCTGAGCCTGGGTTCATCTCGCCTTAGACAGAAGCCCAGGGGGCTGGAGGGATTGCAGGGGGCAGCAGAGGTGAACAGGGTGGGAACGGGGAGCTGAGTGAGCCCGAGGTTCCCGATGGGAAAAGCCTGGGCCAGCACAGCTCTCAGGTCCAACCCTCGCCTCCTTCGAAATGTGGATAACAAGCAATGGCTGATTATTTAAAAAATATTTTCATGGATTACAGAGAGGAAAAGAGAGAGAGAGAGAGAGAGAAACATCAATGAGGAGAGAACCATGGACCGGCTGCCTCCTGCACACCCCACACCGGGGATCGAGCCTGCAACCCAGGCATATGCCCTGACCCGGAATCACAGGGTGACCTCCTGGTTCAAAGGTCATTGCTCAAACCACTGAGCCACACCGGCCCGGCATGCAATTGCTGGTCTTTGACGGTCCCCGGCATTCCTCTGAGCGAGGTGAGGCGGTGGAACCCACTTCCGGCGGACGGCGGTTTATCGGGGTTCAGCCCCCTTTCCTCACCGAACGGCGCTGGACTCTCCTCTCACGTCTGATGTGGGCATTAACGGGGCTGTATGTGGCCGACCAGACGTGGTGCTGAGGACACACGGTAGCTGACATGGTGACACCCCGCTCCGGGCACAGGGCGTGGCGATGGGCCAGAGAACTTTCCAGTCTTGAGGTGCAGAGACGGAGACCCACACGAGAGGGCTCACTGGAACATGGGGGGCACCACATGAGCAGACGTCTTCCCTTTTATCTCTGCGCCGACCACGGGGCCGGGGCTGACCACAGGGCTGGGCTGACCACGGGGCTGACCACAGGGCTGACCATGGGGTCAGGGCTGACCACGGGGCTGGGACTAACCATGGGGCTGACCACGGGGCTGACCACAGGGCCGGAGCTGACCGTGGGGCTGACCACGGGGTCGGGGCTGACCACGGGCCGGGTCCTCGCTCCCCCGGCTGGACTCGGGCTGGACATTGCCGGAGAACCACCTTGTGTGTGTCGGTGCCACACGTGTCAGCGGTGTTAGCCTTGCCCCGCGGTGCCTCTGACACCCACAGCGAGGAGGTTCATGGCCGTGACCGAGGGGCCGAGCGGGTTCCCGAAATGGCAGCGCCGTGGTCAGCCCCCCTGCCAGCAGCGCCGGCCGAGGAGAGGGCTGCCCCCCCCGCCCCCGACAATAAAAGGGGGGGGCGGAAGGAGGCCCCTCCCGGGAGGAGCGGACAGTCAGAGGCGAGAATTGGACCCCCGGGGGGGGAGGTGTTGACGGGCACGCTCCAGGTGCCAGGCCTCAGGATCGGTGCTCGCGGGGAGTCATTCCCACGAGAACCGGAACGGCTTCTGAAATGGGAGGCCGTCCGCAGAGTTACATTTCTAGGAGGCAGTTTTGTTACCCGGCTTATTCTGGCTTCTTGGATCAAAAGGAATGTATCTTTACGCAAAATCTAACACACACACACACACACACACACACACACACGGGTGGGGGGGGAGAGAGAGAGAGAGGGAGAGAGAGAGAGAGAGAAAGAAGAAGAAAGAAGAAGAAGAAGGAGAAGAAGAAGGAGGAGAAGAAGAAGGAGGAGGAGGAGGGAGGGAGGGAGAGAGAGGCTGCATTGCTACATGTATGAACACAATGGGCCGGCCGGCAGGAGTGTTCCCATTTCGATACGATGGAAAGACCAGGGTAGTTTGAGGCGTGAGAATGTTCTGCACCCCGTTGCGTCATTCACCGGCCGTGAACCTCTTGCAGTCGCCTTCAACCACTCCGTGCCTCAGTTTCCCCAGCTGCAAAATGGGGTTCACGACTTCTACCTTGCAGCGTGGCCAGCCAGGTGAGAGAAAGACGGCAGGGCCGCGGCCTAGCAGGGTGTCTGTCCCTGTCAGTCTACGGAGGTCCCCCCCGTCTCAGCCAGGGGGGCAGGTGAAGGCCGTGAAGGCGTCAGGGAACAAGGGCCTCTGGGACCGCTCCCAGACTTTCCGGAGCCCCAGATGCTGACACACCGAGGTCTGGTCTCCCTGACCCCTGCCTCACTCTGGCAATTCATAAAAAAATTAAAAAATTAAAAAATCATCTGCAGAAACTGGTGTGGCGTGGCTCAGCGGATAGAGCGTCGGCCTGCGGACCGAAAGGTCCCAGGTTCGATTCCGGTCAAGGGCATGTACTTTGGTTGTGGGTATGTCCCAGGTAGGGGGTGTGCACGAGGCAGCTGATTGATGATTCTCTCTCATTCGTGTTTCTAACTTCCCATCCCTCTCTCTTCCCATCTATAAAAAAATCAATAAACTATATTTAAAAAAAAAAAAATCCTATCGAGACTTCTGCCTGCAGCACAAGCAGGAAGCTGCCCACGGTCCTCAGCCGGCCCCTTCCCCACCCCTCCATCCCCCAGCATCCCTGAGTGTGTGTGTGTGTGAGTGTGTGTGTGTGTGTGTGAGGGTGTGTGTGTGTGTGTGTGTGTGAGTGTGTGTGAGGGTGTGTGTGTGTCTGTGTGTGTGAGTGTGTGTGAGGGTGTGTGTGTGTCTGTGTGTGTGTGAGTGTGTGTGTGTCTGTGTGTGTGTGTCTGTGTGTGAGTGTGTGTGTCTGTGTGTGTGTGAGTGTGTGTGTGTCTGTGTGTGTGTGTCTGTGTGTGTGAGTGTGTGTGTCTGTGTGTGTGTGAGTGTGTGTGTGTCTGTGTTTGTTTGTGTGTCTGTGTGTGTGTGTGTGAGTGTGTGTGTGTGTGTGAGTGTGTGTGTGTGTCTGTGTGTGTGTGTGTGTGTGTCTGTGTGTGTGAGTGTGTGTGAGTGTGTGTGTGTGTGTGAGTGTGTGTGTGTGTGTGTCTGTGTGTGTGTGTGAGTGTGTGTGTGTGAGTGTGTGTGTGAGTGTGTGTGTGTGAGTGTGTGTGAGTGTGTGTGTGTCTGTGTGTGTGAGTGTGTGTGTGTCTGTGTGTGTGTGAGTGTGTATGTGTCTGTGTGTGTGTGTGTCTGTGTCTGTGTGTAAGTGTGTCTCTGTGTGTGTGTCTGTGTCTGTGTGTGTCTGTGTCTGTGTGTAAGTGTGTCTCTGTGTCTGTGTGTGTGTGTGTGTGTGTGTGTATGTGTGTGTCTGTGTGTGTGTGTGTGTGTGTCTCTGTAGCCGGCCCATTACATGCACAAACTCCATCAGAAAGTATTTGTCTACACCCTCTTTATTCACGTTCAAAGGGTTAAACAGCCTATTTACTGGGCTGTCAGCGCGCGGAGGCCCGGCTGGGGGAGGAAAGCCGCCGTGCGGCGGTGAGCGGCGGCCCTGTCTCCGCCGCCCGTCCTCCTTCCCTCGTGTCATATCCATGACAATCGCGTCGGGCCTCTCCGTTGGGGCCGGGCGGAGGGCCACTTGAAGCCGGGCAGGCCCTTCCTTTATTGAGGGGGTTTGAAAGGGCCTTGAGGAGGCCCCTCCCCGCCGCCGCACCCTGGCCCGCGGGTCAGCGCCGTTTCAAAGGGGCTTAGGGGCCGGGGCGGCCATCAGTACGTCGCTCACGTCCTAATAGACTGACACGAGCATTTGTGCCCGAGAGACGGGGGTGGGGGGAGAGGGAGGCTGGCTCCCCCTGCCTCGGACGGACGCACAAAAGCGCTGCCGATGGCGGCGGGGTAACCCGCACACCCCCTTTCCCCCCTCTGCCAAGCCGGGCAGCACAAAGACAGCCGTGGGAAGCTGGCCCGGAGGAGAGCAGGCCGGGCCGTTTCCAGGGGCCAGATGGAAATGCCGTTGTGTGTGCGGAGACGCTGTTTGATAACAGTGACCTTCGCTGCCATATGCGGGCGGTGAATGGGCCGGGATGGGGGGGGAAGGGGGGAGGGGGGAAGGGGATATGGGGCGGGGGCCGTCCCCCAATCTGACCCTCACCATATGGACCCGCCGCCCGGGGAGGCTGGGTGCGGCCTGCGCGGGCGGCCCCGGGGATTTCATTAGATTTGTTAATGAATTGTTCTATTGACTTCCATCCGCGCTCGCCTCATTAGAGGAGAAGAAACGCCGCTCTTTATCTGTGTTCTCGCGAAGGGGACCGGAGCGGCGACGCCCTGCTCGGTGGGGCGGGGGTAATCTGTGGGGCTGTCAGCGGCCGTGGACTAATGGATCGTGGCAGGGGGAGCGGGCCGGGCCTGGCGGGCGGAGGCTCAGCCCCACGCCAGGCCTCCTGGAATCGATGCTTTCCCCGTGAGCGGGATGCCTGCTCGGCTCCGGCGTGGCTCACAGGCGGCCCGGCATTCTGCCGTCCTGGTTTCCGTGCGTATATATAAAACCCTTTGCCCTGCCAACTTTACTTTTTAGTTTATTTTTTAATCTTCACCCAAGGGTATTTTTCCATTGATTTGGTAGGTACAAAGCAATATCTGCTACAGGAGAGAGTGGAGGGAATGTTCTAGAACTGAGTTATATAGCCAGGTTTTAGTTTTCTGTGTTTAAAAATAATAATAATAATAATAATAATAAATAAATAAATAATAATAAAAGGGCAGTGGTATCAGACAGAGTGGCTGATAATTGGACAGTTTATGCAGTAGAATCTCACCTGCTCAGGCTTTTCTGCTAATGTGCTACTGTGGTTAGCATGGTTATTTTTGGTTTAATGAAGGCTAGCCAAGATGTCCTTGGGTTTGCATCTTATTGATAAAAATCTTTCCAAGATGTGGGCTCCGCGTCCCGGCCTCGGACAGTTCAGGGTGGTAAACCCAGCTAACGCTTTCTCAGTGACTGGGGCGCTCACTGGCGTCTGCGCTGCCATTCCGAATGAGCGTCAGTGTTCACGCAAGGGGCTGTGCGTGTGCGCGGGAGGGAGAGCCGACCTGAGTCAGCGGTGATTGGAAACAGTCTTCTTTGACTTTTTTGTTCCTAACGTTTATTGTTTTTCTTTCTTTCTTTTTTTCTGATTATAAAAGCCACTCATGCTGGAAAATAAAAATAAACATATAAAAATCCTATATAATAAAAGCCTAATATGCAAATTGTCCCCTCTCTACCGGGAGTTCGGCCAGGGGGCAGGACCAGCGAGCCAACCACCCATGACCCCTCCACCCAACCAGCACAGTGGCAGGCACTATTTTCGTGCACTGGGCCTCTAGTTACAAAATAAATAAATAAAAAACCTTCTAATTTGATAACCGAGAAACAGCCACTGTTAACATTTTTGGTTACATTTCCTTTTTTCTGTTCCTTCCCTTTCTTTTTCTTTCTGACCCTCTTATATATTGATATAATTGAAAATATTGTAATAGTATGAATATAGTTTTACATCTTGAAATTTGCCTTATTAATCATGAGAATTTTCTTTTGTCATTAACAGTGCTTTGAAATTATCATTTTATAATCATCATAATATTCCACTATGAGTACTGTGGTATTCCCAGAGCTTTTCTCTCAATTAGGCTAACTTTTTTTTCCCATTCAATATTACAAATAGCACTATAATAAATATATCTTTACAAAAATCTATATTCGCTTCTCTGATTTTTTATAAAGGTAAATCCCTAGACGTGGCAGTACTGGGGGGGGTCAGTGGCAGAAATATTTTCATGTCGGGTTCCCTGACAAGCTTATAGGATACTTTCATCTTTATCCATTTGCCAAGTAAAATATTTGGCTTTATAATTTTAATTTGCATTTTTTTATACCAGAATGACTTTTTATGTTTATTGGCCAATTTGCATTCTTTCTACCTAATTTATTCCTATGCTTTGCTTATAGTTTCTATTAACTTGATACTTTTTTATTGATTTTTATGGCTTATTTATTCATTTAAAGATAATATCTTTGTCACTCTTATGGAAACTATTTTCCCATTTGTTTTTAAATGACTATTATTAGCTTATTAACTTGTCATTTATCTTTCCTTTCCTCTCCAATGAAGAGTGAAGGGACAAGTTTCTGGTTAATTGAGAATTCTAATTAGTTGACTTCCAGTTGATTAAACAATCAAGTTTTGGGGGGTCGGGAGCGGCAGTTAACTTGGAGATTTGTTGCAAGGCCGTACTGCATTCCCAAATGGAATAATGGAGCTAAGGCAGGATCTGAACTGCTTTCCTTCCCCTGTTCTGTCCCACAGCCACTGACAACTCCCTCCCTATGAAGGGCAAAACTGTTTCTTGGGGCTGAGTTATTGAAGAATAGCATAAACATGAACCCTTTTGATGAAAAAAAAAATCATTTAAAAAATCACCAGGAATTTCTGGAAAGACGGTAGAGCTTAAGTATACACACACACACACACACACGCACCCCAATTCTTGATCAATTGAAACAGATAAATCTATAAATCACGTCTTTTGATTCAAATTCCCGAGGTCCATCCTCAGATAGGGTTTGCAAGTACAGCACTCTGACACATACTTTCCACCTGGGAGCCCCTGAGGACGCTATAACAGTGTGCGTTGTGTAGTGAAGTTCACTAAGTGGAATGCTAGCTTCTCAGAGTTTTAATGCTAGCTTCTCAGAGTTTTAAAGACATAATGATAATTATGAAATAAATCTCCATTGACCATGGGTCCAAAACCAAACACAGCGGAGAACTGCAGGTTTAGAGGAAGTTAGACAGGTCCCTTCACGGCAGGACTTCCCAGTGCCCTTTGGGCCTGATATGCCTGTGAATCTCCAAGACAGGGCGTTCAACATCCCCACATTTATATGGCCACAGGGCCCCCTGTTAAGGAGTATCCTTTGTTCAAAGACTCAGGCAGAAAAGTGCTACCTTAACCCGAAACAATTTATTATTATTATTATTATTATTATTATTTTAAAAATATATTTTATTGATTTTTACAGAGAGGAAGGAAGAGGGATAGAAAGCTAAAAACATGGATGAGAGAGAAACATCGACCAGCTGCCTCCTGCACACCCCCCACTGGGGTTGTGCCTGCAACCACGGTACATGCCCTTGACTGGAATCGAACCCGGGACCCTTCAGTCCCCAGGCAGACGCTCTATCCACTGAGCCAAACCAGTTTCAGCGCGAAACAATTATTTTTTAACGGCGTGTAGCTAGGGCATCGTATCCAGCGGGTGGAGGAGATATTTGGTGGCACAAATAAATAACTAGGTAAACAAATGAAGTGTTTGTTAGTTGTGAAAACCTTTTTCTACGTAAGGTCTCATTTAATCTTCACAACAACTCTGGGAAGTAGCCACGATCATTAATGAGACCGTGTGGGTGGCAACGAAGAACCCTATGATGGAATCCGGACTCCCCTACATGCTGGGTGTCCACAGGCAACCTCCTGACCCTCTCTGAGCCTCAGCTTTCCCATCTGTACAGCTCAGACAGCAATAGCACCTCCCTCGTAGAGGTGCAATAGGTGTTAAAGGAAGGAGTCTTACCTAATGAAAGAGAGACATGCAAATTAATCATCACTCTGCTACACCCACAGCCAATCAAAGTGAGTATGCAAATTAACCCAATCAAGGTTAATTTGCATATGCAGACACAGAGCGGTGTGAAGCCTGCTATGAAGAGAAGGGGGGGCGGGCGGCAGAGGGAGCTACTGGAGTGGTGCCTCAGACAGAAGCGGGGACTTGCTGGCTCCCGGGCAGCCAGGAACCTATTCTTGCATGAATACCATGCAACAGGCCTCTAGTATTTATCTAACATTTATATGGCACTTGTAATGGTATAGAGCATATATTAAGGATTCAATCCATATAAGCTATTTTTATTCCCATATTATGGCAGAGTAAGCTGAGGCTCAGAGCGGTTAAGAAATCTGATTGATGTTGCAATGACAGTACAGGGAAAAGGTTGGCTTTGAACACAAGTGACTGACTTTAGAATATTGTTCTTAAATATTATACTCATTATGCTCTGCTTCTGTGGCAAGCATGGCACCCCCCATATCTCCCCATACGGTCTGGATAAACGCAGACCGTGTCTTGTCCAGTGGGGGAGGGATGGGCCAGCTGCCCAACAACATTCTTGCTGCCTCTCCCACAGAATGGAGATCTCAAAGTGGGGCAGCTGCCACACCCTGGACTAAGTTTCCCAGGACCCCTTGCAACTGCTGGTGGCTACGTGATGTGATTAGTTCTCATCAACCAGGGGTGTCACTCTGGGGTGGGGTTCTAAGTGAATAGGTGCCCTTATCCTTTTCTCTTTCTGCATTTGACAGAGGGAGGCAGGTGGCTCAGAGGCCCCAGGAGGTGGTGGCCTTATAAACGGGAAGGAACCTGGGTCTCTACATCCCCACAGGAGCGGGGGGGGGGGGGGGGGGGAGGGGGGGGCAGGTTCTCTCCGACAAGGTTCACCGGCACTTGACTAATAGGTAAGCTGAAAATAATCATGACCTGGTGGTTGAGCATTGACCTATGAACCAGGAGGTCAAGGTTCAGTTCCCAGGGTACATGCCCGCACTGTGGGCTCGATCCCTAGTTGGGGCGGGGGGAGGGGGGGAAGGAGGTGGCGTGCAGGAGGCTGTGGACCAATGATTTTCTCTCATCATTGATGTTTCTCTTTCTCTCTCCTTCTCCCTTCCTCTCTGAAATCAACAAATATATATATATTAAAAAAGAAACCAACTATTGTGTTAAGCCACTGAACTACAGGGGTCCATTTGTTACAGCAGCTAGCACAGCGTCCCGTTACTGGCGTGTGGTGTAGACATGAGCAAGTATTCTTTCCACGTCTCTCCCGCTATTCCTTCTGGCAGACTCAGCCCCCTTCTGGTCACGAAATTGCAGCCTCTTTGGATCATTGTGTACCAGCTCTGGGTCAGACCCCAAACTCAGATGCTGCCAGGCCTGAGCTTTGGGGTGGGAGGGGGTTTGTGGGGGAGGGAAAGAGGCTTGTTAACAAAGGGCCTTGTCTTGGGGAAACCTCTGGGCTCTGAGCAGAGGAGAGAGAGCAGGGGAGGGAGGACACGGGACAAAACAGGGGAGGGAGGACACGGGACTGGCAGGAGAGAGAGCAGGGGAGGATGGGAGGACATGGGACTGGCTGACTCTGGGGATGCTTCTGCTGCCTTTTGACACCCCCCCACACACACACACATTTTGAGTTTGTCATCAAAAGTTTACGGCCAAAGTAGCGAAGAGCGTTCATCAGGAGAGGCCCACCCCGCAGGCCGGCGTGAGAGCCGACAGCGGCCATAAAAGCCGCCTTTGCCGTGTGCAGTGTTTCCGTCGTGGGGAGAAAACGCTCTCCCCGGACAAAGGGTAGAACTATATATCTCCGGGGTTTATGGGCTGCAGATTACTCTCATTATCATAAAAAAATTACTGCCGCTAATAAAACTTCTATTATAAGTTACTTACAGTCCTCTCCGGGGGACGCCGCTTAGCCCAGGCGAGGTGGCCATTACAGGACACCGGGCTTGTTCCTCAAAACTCCCGCCACGCCGGCCCCGTCTCTGACCAGCTGCCAGCCCTCCCACATCCCCCCATTCCGTCCGTGTCCCGTCCCACCCCCCCCCACCCCGATGTTTGGTCAAAGGTCCCCTGGCTGTTTTCGTCTTGCAGGATGTGGTCGGAGCCGACAATAATGAGCCATCTTGGACGCAAATGACGCACACGGGCCGTGAGAGGCACACATATCTGGGTGGACGCGCCCTCCCGGGGGCCCCCGTGTGTCAATGGGAGGATGTCATCGAGGGGAAGACCCGCCACTCCCGCCCAAGGGGAGACAAAATTGGTGGAAGCCACTGGCTTGTTCAGGGAAACACAATGCCGGCTGCCCTGTCTGACAAGACAACAATCGGTATTTTCCCTTCTCGTCGTAGCGGCTGTTTTTGTTGGCCGCGCCCTCCGTGAGGGTGGGTGACCCCTCCGTGACCTTTCCGAGCTCCTGCCAACGATACCAGGGCTAACCGGTAATTTCATGGCCCGCCCGCCCACCCGCCACTCCTTGGAGGGAATTATCAAAACAAGACGCGACGGCCCATCTCGGGTGACGGCGTGACCGCAGCCATCAGCAACCTCGAGGCCCCGGGGGCCCGAGCGGATGTGGGCCCAGGGGTCCTTCCCCCGAAGGGGGGGGGGTCGCAGTGGGTGAAGGGTGACTCGGCGCTGCCGTGAACGGGCCTGGATGACGAAGCCGCCCGTCGGGGTTGCTTTCACGTAAGCCACGCCGTCTGGCCACGACTTGCGGCGCGTTCCCCGCCATCCCTGAGGGGGAGGGTGCGTCCCAGCGCTTCCTTTGAAGTCCACCCTTGGGGTCCGGCCGCCCAGCGGGGTTCTGAGGGAGGAGGATGCTGAGGGCAGCCAGGGGGTGGGGCTGAGGGCAGAGGGCTCCTTAGTCAGGCGGCTGCAGATACTAGTCCTGAACCACAGCTTGACCCCTGGTGGGGCGGCGGTGGGTGAAAAAAAATCATTACACATTGAGGCTTCAGCTCAGAAAAGGATCTGTTTCGACTTCAAGAAATGGAGGAAGGAGGCCCGACTGGGGAGGATGCTACTTCCCTGCTTCTCCCGGCGATCGTGGGGTTGTTTCCAGCTGGAGAACAAAGGTGTGTTTGAAAGAAAGCTACGGGGGGCAGGTGTCCTTGACTAGGACATAGAGCATGTGGGGGGCGGGAACTTTGTGTGGCTCCTGAATGCGTCCGGAATAACTGGATTGGCCCTGAGATCAGGTACGTGGCTGACAAGTACTGTCAAAGCAATGACTAAACGAAGGAAGCGTCAGCAAAGATGGAAGCTAGAAAGAGACAAAGAAAGACGCTTGGGTGTCAGACCTGGCACCCCCTTCCGGGTTATAGGATCCCACGTTCATTTCTCCGAGCTAATTTACCTACCGGTTTCACCCACTGGTTCAAGAGGCTGGTGGCATAGACACAGTTGCTTAGAGCCGTGGTCAGCAAACTGCAGCTCGCGAGCCACATGTGGCTCTTTGGCCCCTGGAGCGTGGCTCTTCCACAAAATACCACGGCCTGGGCGAGGCTACGTTGAAGAGGTGGCGTGAGAAGAAGTGTAAGCTTAAAAAAATGCGGCTCTCCAAAGAAATTCCCATCGTGGTGCTGTTGAGATTTGGCTCTGTGGACCGATGCGTTTGCCGACCACTGGCTTAGAGCATTGAGGACCACGCCGTCTAGAAATGGGGCCAGAGAAACATGACCTCTGCCCATGAGACTGGATACTCAACTCGAGCCAGTCATTGAAACGGTGTTTGATGGCCAGCCGGGCCCCGTGGGGGGAAAGAAGTGCATTTGAGCGCTGGGGACACGTGGATTTGAACTTGTCAGCCGTTCACCGAGTGGCCATTCGCTGGGTGAGTTCCTTAGCTTCTTGGAGCTTCAGATTCCTCATCTGTGAAACAGGACAGGCGTTCCTACCTCCTTGTACTATGTCCTATAAAATGAAGCCCCAAATGAATCTTGCCCTTCCTTCTCTACTTAAAAATGTTCCCTCGCCGAAACCGGTTTGGCTCAGTGGACAGAGCATCATTGGTCTGCGGACTGAAAGGTCCCAGGTTGGATTCCGGTCAAGGGCATGTACATTGGTTGCGGGCACATCCCCGGTAGGGGGTGTGCAGGAGGCAGCTGGTCAATGTTTCTCTTTCATCAGTGTTTCTAGCTCTCTATCCCTCTCCCTGCCTCTCTGTAAAAAAATCAATAAAATATATTTTAAAAAATGTTCCTCTCACTTCCTGCTGGCATTCTGCCTTCACTGGGCCTCGCTCTCATCCAGGTTGATGGCCATCCCAAGCCACACCTTGCTGTTCATGGAACTTTCAAGCCTGCAGATCATAGTTCTGTTTTCAGAGCATCGTGCGGCCAGGACGAGGGCGGTATACACATCCGACACCACAGGAGGGTGAACCGTGTGCTGTTGAAGCCAGAGGCCCTGGGTTCTTGTTCCAGGTCCCCCACCTCCTTGTTGAGTGACTTCTGTTAGGTCCCAGAATGTCCAGAAGTCTCAGCTGTATCATCTGAGAAAATGGGGGTTTCCAGAGAACCTTCCATGAAAGATAGAAATATCACCTGCCTGACGCGTACCCGTTGGTCAGCAGTGGTGGCTCAAAAAGAAACATTAGCACCGTAGAAAGGAATCCCCCTTGGGATTCAGAAACGGGAGGGCCCCGGTCTTACGTTCCCCGTCTCCTGTCCCCCGCTCCTCATTTTTCCTTGGACGCGAAAGAAGTTAAGATATCAACTTGGCACCGGGAGTGCTGTCGGTAGCAGCATCTGGCTCCCTGGTGAGCTTTCTTGGCACACGTGCCGGCGCTGCTTCCAGGCCTGCCGGGAAGCGGGGCTACTGATGAGGTGTGGGGCTCCGAGATGTCGTTTCTGAAAGCTTAGCTTTGATTCGGGGTGAATTGGAAGCAATTCCACCGGCTTACGGCGGAGCCGGCACCTGGACACGCGCCCTGCTTCGGTTATCTGCTGCCGTGTAACAAATCACCCCAAGCACGGCGGCTGAAAGCAGCTTCTGATTGCCCGGGATTCTGTGGGTCGGCAGCGTGGGAGGGTCTCCGCTCAGCAGAGATGGCTCATTTCTGCTTCACGTGGAGTTGGCGTGTGTGTGTGTGTGTGTGTGTGTGTTTGTGTGACTTGACCGGTGGCTTGACCCAAAGCGGCCTCCTTCATGAGATCTTGGTGCTAGCTGTCCCGGAGGACATCTTGGCTCTCCTCCCTGTGATGACTCTTCACATTCCGTCGTCTAGACTGAGCCTCCTCTCACAATGGCAAGAGTGTTCTGAAAGCAGGAGCAGGAGGTGCCAGGGCTCTGCGTGTCTCACCTCAGGAGAGTTGGACAGCGTGTTGGGTGCCACCTTCCGATGATCAAAGGAAGTCACGGGATCATCCAGGCTCAAGGGATGGGAGATGTGGCTCTTTAAGAGGCATTCGGGATGAGAGCCGCCTCCAGAACCGTCTACCGCAATCCTCCTTGTGTAGCCACACATGCCCGTCTCCCCCACGTGGAACCTGTGATCCCTCCACCATTACAAATCCATGACGTCATCACTTTGAGTTCCAAGATACGGTCCTTTAAGTCAGGTACAGTTGCAGACAAAACTCCATGGGACAAGTTCCTTGGAGAGCTGTAAACCAAGAGGACAAGTGTCCTATCCTCCTGTCCCCGCTGTCCAACGGTTAGACGTGGGAAGGGTATAACTGCACCAGAGACATCCTTCCCAAGAGAAGAAAACGGGAAGCCCACAGCTCTCCCAGGCCCCACAGCCATTCTTAAACCCAACGGGGCACATGGGATATTCGTGGATCCTGACCAAGTTCTTCTCCCTAGAAGAGGGTCCCTAGTTCCATGTTCTTCTCAGCTTTCACTTCAGCTATCCTGGCTGGTCATTCTGCCCTCTAGGGGGTCCTTCTTTTTCCTAAGAATGGACTCATATTTGTAGCCAAGTTTGTTTTTCAGCATGTTTATTGGTTATAGAAAGTGTGTGTGGGTGGGGGGGAGAGGGGGGGAGGGGGGGTGGAAGCCTCTTTTCATTTTGAAGGGTTCAGTTCCCAATGCAAGCCAGTGGTGCTGGCACCAATACAATTCTCTCAGATAACTTGTGCGTCAACTATGAATCTTGATGGCGTTTATTATATGCCCCCAAAGCCATATCCGTCATTCTGTCTGAGATGTACTTGGGGACAATGTTCTTACACTCCTTAGTCTTGCCTCGCTGAGAGAGTCTGCTTCATTCAAATAGCTTTAAATCTTTCTGGGGCCTTAACCTGGGGCTTAGGGCTATGCCTTGATCTGATTTGTACCCGGAAGTCATTCCTTCATTTGATATATATATATATATATATATATATATATATATATATATTTGCCAGCTGAAGAGACTCTTCTAGGCATGCTATATATTTTTTTTTTCTAAATTCTGCTCGAAAACCGACTACCTTCTTCTTTAGGGCCCCCCCCCCACCCCCTGTCCCCTTCCTTCATCATAAATAGCCATCAGGAAGCAGTTGGTCCTTTCCACATTCTTCCTTAATCAGATTCACACGGTCTCAGCTGCCCTTTCACGTGTAACCAACAATTCCAAGGCAGAGCCGCTCACCACCACAGCAGCCACCACCACTCACCTCGCTGCATCCAGCAGGGTAGCTCCTTCCCGCTCCTCCCGGGTCCCGTGGGGCAGCTCCGGGGAGCGGGAGGACCCAGCCTGGAGGTAGCCGAACTGGCCGTGTCTGCAAGGAGGAACGCAGAAGGTGCCGGCCTGTGAAGGGACAGGCGCAGACCGGCCCGGCATCGCCTCGGCTGCATCCCCTGGTCAACGCAAGTCACCCGGCGGGTCCCAACCAAAGGGGAGGCAGAAGCAACGTCACCTCTTACGTAGAGCAGGGTGCGGATACAGAAATGGGAGGAGCTGCTCTGGCCAGTGCATCACCTCACGCACCAAGAGGTCACCGGTTCAATTCCCGGTTCAGGGCACAGGCCTGGGTGGCGGGCTCCATCCCCAGGAGGGGGGCGTGCAAGAGGCAGCAATGAAAGCTTGTTTCTTGTTCGCACTATATTGCACCAGAGGTGTCATCTATACCCAGGATGAGAATAGCTCCCTCTCAATCTCACTCTCTCTCTCTGCCACGCAGAGAAATATGAGGAACATGGTGAGTCCTTCTCTGGCCCTGAAACCATCCGCCAGAGTGATGGATACTGCATTTGCTCACATTTCATTGGTCAAAGCCATCCCTGTGGCCGCCTTTCCATGGACCAAGAAGACTTGGAAATTCTGGGGGAGCAGGACTGACGGCCCTGTTTCTTGTTCTGGGAGCTCCGAGCTCCACGCAGGCCCGGGAGGCGGCGGTCCGGCCCAGAGCCGCGGCGTTGGACAGAATGACCACGGTGCTCATTCTGACTCAGGAGACACTGACGGCAGCCCCAGGGAGGTCACCCCGCCCTGGCCGGCCCCGCTTCCTGGGCAGGCGACGCCCAGCCCGGCCCACCCCCCACCTACCACCGGCGGGGACTCCCAGTGCCCCCGAGAAAATGGGAGAGAGCCGTGTGACGCCCCGTAGGAAGGAAGGAACCGCACGGCTGAATGGCCGGCCGGGCGATGAATAGGCCTTCTGGGCACCGATAAACAGTTTACGCTTCCAAATCCTGTGTTTGCGTCTCACGTCGGCTCGCTCTGGAGATGGGCGAGGAGGCAGCCAGCCTTGCCCTCAGGATGGCAGCTGGGACCTGAGATTGCTGTCTGGCCCCCGCACCCCCGTGACTCCCCGTTGCTCTCGGGATGGGCGCGCTTTCCCGCCGCTACTGTTGGAACAGGTTTTAACTCAGGGAAGGAGGCTGTTCAAAGAGGGAGATTTCCATTTCTTTTTTTATTAAAAAAAAAATAATCCTCACCCGAGGATATGTTCCCGTTGATTTTCAGAGAGTGGAAGGGAGAGGGAAAGTCAGAGAGAAGCATCGATGCGAGAGAAACCATCCATGGGTTGTCTCTTGCATGCGCCCCAACCAGGGTCCGGGCCGGGGGAGGAGCCTGCCGCTGAGTTACGTGCCCTTGACCGGAACTGAACCCGGGACCCTTTGGTCCGCAGGCGGTCACTCTATCCACTGAGCCAAACCAGCTCGGGTGAGATTTCTATTTCTTTTTAATATACGTTATTGTTTTTTTTCACAGAGAGGAAGGGAGGGAGAGAGTCAGAAACATCGATGAGAGAGAAACATCAATCAGCTGCCTCCTGCACACCCCCTACTGGGGATGTGCCTGCAACCCAGGTACATACGTGCCTTTGACCGGAATTAGACCTCGGACCTTTCAGTCCGCAGGCCAATGCTCTATCCACTGAGCCACCCCGGTGTAGGCTGTCAATTGATTTTCGTTTAAGACTTAATTTTTTCAAAGCAGTTGGCTCGCTGCAAAACGACGTCAGCCCTTCACCCGGATCTGGTCCATGGGCTTACGTCCAGTCATCGGGGAGATCAGAGAGGCTCATGGCGAGTCCTCGCTGCCTGACGGCTCAGAAATGCCGCTCCGGGGCCGGCGGCCTCTCCCCGGGAGAGGACGGGGCCGCACACAGTGGCCTCCGGGCCCCACCGTGCTCCCGGCGGGACCCCCGGGGCAGTGTGGCCACTGCGGTGGTCAGCTCCCCCTGACTTGAAGTCTTCTCCCCTGCAGGGGACAGCATTGGGCAGAGAACCGCGGGTGCGTGCGAGAAAAGGAGGGACATTTGCTTCCAATTATCCAAATTATTGTTTGCTAATTGAAGCACAAAAGGGGTCTTCCCCCCGCCCCCTGCTTCGGTGGGTACATGCATCCCTTCCCTTAAATCTCTCTGATGGAGCAAAAATGCTTTCGGAGTGTTTACTTTAATCCATACGTCATTTCCCTAATCCCCAGAGAGAGGAGCAGCTGTGAGCAGTTAGCGGCCCTCCCTGCGGGGTGGGGGTGGGGGGTGGGGGGGAGTGAGCGGCTCCATCCCGAGGGGCACCGGGTGGCAGGTCCTGGCATCTGTGACACCCACGCCCGCGCCCGCACGCAGAACACGAATGGATGCGCGTCACATTGGAAGATGTGGAGGAAAAGCCCACGGTACCTTGCCCCGCGCCAGCGGCTCCGGTGCCCTGGCCCTCAGCTCCCGCCGGGATGGGGCCCTGGGGGGGCAGAGTCCCGGGCAGCTTTGTCTATTCCGGGCGGGGGCACAGCGGCTCCCTCGGAGCCTGCGCCAGCGATCAGAGGAGCCAAGGATGCAGGACAGCTCCGCAGGCATCTCCTTCCCGCCCGCCATCGATCATCCCGAGCCCCAGCCTCCTCTCCGGGCGATGGTCGCCCCGGAACGCGGAGAATTAATCACCGCTCGGGGCCGGCCAGGTGTCTTGCCTCCGGAAATTATCTCGCTGCGGCAAAGGGACGGCTCGGATCTGATAACGTCTCATCGTCGCAGCGACACTGCGCCGCAGCTTCCCGTGAAAGCCTCCGACGGGCTGAGCAGGGCAGCCGAGGGCCGGCCGGGCCTGCCTTCCTGCAAAGGTCAGGGGGCAACGGGCGCAGGGCAGGGCCCGGGCCAGGGAAGGAAGGCGCCCCTGGAAGCAGCGCCGATGGAATCGCCAGCTTCTGGCAGAGCGGGCGGCTGGTAGGGCAGATTGGGGTGCCACCGACCGCACACGTAGCCCGCTGCCCCACGACGCCCCCACGCCCTGGTTTTGCAGTTCCGTGGGAGGAGCCCTGTCTCATGCACCCGTGGCCGAGAGCAGCGGGCCCGTGCACCCTGTGTGTGTGTTTTATTTTAACCGTGGGGCCCTCTGGCGGCGTCCTGGACGGTTCCGTCCGTCAGAGGCCCCGTGTGCCGGCTCCTCGCAGAGTTCGGTGCTTCCGAGGGCTGGGCCGAGGGAGAGCCGTCACGGGGCCGGATGGGGAAACGACCCTCTTCCTCTCCTCAGGGGCCACGTCCAGTCTCTGAACCCGGTAAGGGGGCGCATTCCTGCAAAACACGGCACGCGAGATCCCCACGCACCAGGCGGGGCTCTGCAGCGAGCCTGACCTCCCTCGTGGGTCCTTAGAGCTTGGCGCTCACAGGAAGCTCAGCGGCGGCGATTAAATCCCTTTCCGGAAACAGCACTGCGGGCATGGTTCCCCTCCCTGAGCCCGGTCTCCCGCCCTGTCCGGGAGCACCCACGCTGTAGGAAATAACGCTCCTCGGTGACCAAGAGGAGCCAGGGATAGAGGAGCATCTTCCCCCTGATGGTCAGTTCATGTCGTACAGACCGGTCTTTCCACCATTAGGTCAATTTGCATATTAGCCTTTTATTATATATAGGGTACCCTGATGTGATTAAGAACACTGGGATGGTGAGCATGCACTTTTCAAACCTTATGTAGACAGATCATAGCTGAGAATGTGTTCTCCCTTTTATTTTTGATTCATTTTTTAATCCTCACCCGAGGATAGGTTTATTGATTTTAGAGACAGAGAGGAAAAGGGGGAGGGGGGGCGTAGGGGAGAGAGAGAGAGAGAGAGAGAGAGAGAGAGAGAGAGAGAAACATCAAAGTGAGAGAGAAACATCGATCAGGTTGCCTCCTATCTACACCCTACTGGAGACCATACCCAAAACCTACATAACTACCCTAATCTGGAATCGAACCCAGAACCATTTTGGGATAGAGTATGATAGTCCAACCAACTGAGCCTTCTGCCTGGGGCCTTGCTTTTACTTTTGCCACAAAAAATATTGTTTATCTATCTATTAAAATTCTCACATATGGGGCCCTCGCTGGTCTGGCACAGTGGATAGAGTTGTTGGCCTGTGGACCGAAGGGTCCCAGGTTCAATTCTAGTCTAGGGCACATGCCCAGGTTGCAGGTTCAATCCCCAGTAGGAGGTATGCAGGAGGCAGCTGATCAATGATTCTCTCTCATCCTTGATATTTCTATCTCTCTCTCCCCTCTTTTTTCCTCTCTGAAATCAATAATATATATATATGTAAATTCTCACATATGGGAAGCTTAATTGACTGTGGAATTCAGATGACCGAATGCAGCAGGCATCAGCACATATAAAAATGCAACAAAACAAACGCTGGCAGATTGCATTATCCTACGTGCTCCCGATTTTGGGCAAACCTTCTCCAGGGACAGGAGCCCAGAGGGCGCTGCCCTGCCCACCCGCCGAGGCCAGGCCACGTTTGAAGTCCAGCTCTTGCCCCGAGAATCCCCATGCTGCTCTGATTTATCTCCGAGCCTCTTCCATCTTAAATGGACGCACTGGAAATAATAGAAGAAGAAAAAACCCCGCAGTGAAGCCAGGATAATGGGCGCTGGGGGCGCCGGGGAGAGGAGATAAAGTTTTCCGAGGCGAGCCCCGCCGTCAGAAGTTCGCTCTGCTCCGCGGTGAGGCGTGGGGCTATCCATCGCCGGGCATGACAGCTGGCTTTCAGAATATTCATGGGATGAAATAAAATAAAAATAAAAATAAAAAAAGCACAGCCTCCTCTCCTAGGTGTATGAAAGCATTACTTACCCCCTCTCGGGAACGCCACGTCCCCGGTGCCAGCGGTGAATAGCGATGCATAAAATTGCAGGAGGGAACCGCGGAGCGACATAAGCATAGATCAGAAGCGGGGTCAGGCACCTCATTTCACAGTGACACCCTCATAATTTGGCTTGGAGAATTTTTTTTTTTTTTTTTTGGTCCGTTTCGAGATCCATGGGGAGGACCATCGCTCGGGAATGCCGGGGTCCGGAGTCTGGAGAGAGAGGCCGGCCGGGCGTCCGGGTACGAGACGCCGATATTTATAGCTCAGTTTACAAACACATTACCCCTGTCACCGCGAAATGAGTCACACGCTTCCCACGCCGCGCGCGCAGCCGGCCCGGAGGTGCGGGCGTCGGGGGGAGAGAGATAAGGGGACGGGTAATTAGTACATTAATCTTTTTTATGCGATCATTTCTCAGACGCAGATGATCGTAATGTAAATTAGAAATAAAGGAGGGTTCAGGGGAAATAGAATTAATTTCCAGGAGGGTCAACTGCCGTACAGTAAGGGGGTCCCCCCCACCCCCCCTCCCGTGCGGTGTAATTTACGGCAACATTTGTCCGTTTCCCTGCACGCGGCTGATTAGGGCGCTCCCGCGCTCGGCTATCAGCCGAGAGTCAGCCTGCGCGCGATAGCGTCCTGCGTCCTAATGAAATTCATTTGCAGGACAAAAATCCCGGCCACTTCAACAAGGGCTGTTACAGGCCCTAATGGCATGCTATGGATTATTGATTTTTGATTTGGTTTCTGCTCAAGAGGAGCCCATTTTCACGGCACCATTACCTCCGTAACGATTAGAGACAAAAAGTTAATTATGTAATTATAAAGCCAATAACAGACTTGTCTGGTTTACTTTGCCTCCGTCCGTTTAAAACATTATCTCGCGCGCACACATCATCGCAGGCGGGGTGTGGGCAGGGAGATTAACGCCGCCGAAGCAGCTGTGAAATGTAATTCTCCCGGCCGGGAAGCCATTAAGCAACCACCGCCTCACTCTCCCGCGATGAGGCCCGGGGCGGCCGCTGCGCACACGGAAGGTGGGAAGGGGTGCCTCCCGGGCCCCCCCGGAAGCCTGGGTCATGCAGACCCAGGGAGGAGACCCGGCTGGATGTGCCCCCTCTGTGTCTTGGGGAATGAAAAGGGTCCCCGGGAGAGGAGGGCCTGGAGCCGCCGAAGGCTGGCGGGGATGGCGGCGAAGAGCCCGCTCTGGCTCTGACCGAGTCACCGAGTCACCGGCACCTCCTGGGGCTGGGCCTCCCGTCCTCCGCTGGTTTGTGCGTGTACGCTCGGGGAGATGCGTGTTTCCCTTGCCCGCATCCTTCCCGGGCTGCCACACGGGCAGCCTCCCACGGAACTCCGTTCCCCAGGCAGCCGAGGAGGGCTGCTTCCGTGAAGTGCATTTGTCTTTGTATGTGACGTGTGTGCACGTGTGTGCGTGTGTGCGCACGTGTGTGTGTGTGTGTGTGTGTGTGTGTGTGTAAATGTGGGCCTCTTCTCTCCCCTCCTCTTAAGATCGTACCAGGATTGGGGTTAGGAACGACCACCCCTAGCCGAGCGTTGATATCTTCATGACCTCATCCGGAGAATGCCTTTCTCCCGCCCAAAATTCACCCGGAAAAAAAAAAAAAAAAAAAAAAAAGGCGGTGACAGGAGTGTTTGGGGCACAGGCTCATGACCGGAGATGAGTGACGGGGGTCCTGGGGTCCTGGGTGGGGGGCGGCGGGTGTCACAGGGGCTGAGAGCAGAGCTGATGAGTGAGGGTTGTCCCGGGCGGGGGGGAGTCACAGGGCCCAGAGCAGAGCTGTGTGGGGCGCGGCCATCCTAAGGCTCGGCTGGTGAGACCCCAGAGGGGAACGGCTCAGGGGAGCGGGCTTGTTCCTGGCCTCCTCTCTGAGCAGATGGAGATGCCAGGCGCGGGGAGCCGGGGAGAGAAACCCGGGACGCCGCTCCAATGGTTAAGAGAGCCGTTTTCACGAAGGCTTACCGCAGGCGTGGGGTAAATGAGCTGTTTGATCACAGACAGCCGCCGCTGGCGTGTCAGTGGATGACCCTGTCCGGGCCTCAGTGATGTCCTAACTATGCAAACGGCCCTGGGCAGGGAAAAAGGTTCCCCGCCCCTGGTGTAAAGCAGCCGAGGGCCCGCCGGGGACGCGGGGGGGCTAGTTGTGGCCACCAGCTCTGCCACCTCAAGGCTGTTGGGCTCCACGGACCGTGGAGGGCGGTCCAGGAATCTGATGACAGAATGTCAATCAGAGGGCATTCGGAGGATGTCGCTCGGCTTCCTGTCCAGCTGCTTGCACGGGTTTTGTTTTGTTTGTTTGTTTTTGTTGTGTGTCTGTGTGTGTTTAGTAGCCTGTGGAGGTGCTGTCCACAGTGCCCCGAGTTTACAGCAGTTCATAACACTCACATCCTGTGGCCAGGCACATGCTTGGTTTTCCTCTGGAGACTTTAAATCAAGCGTCCTCAGACTCAAAGCCTCATCTCCCCAGAGCATCTCTCTCCTCGCCCTCTTTGGCGGGGCAGGCTCGCCCGCCTCTAGCGTCGGAGGAGAAGGAAACGCACCGGGAGCTTGTGGAAGGCCCCCTTCTGCAAGGAGGCATCTGCCCTCACAGGGGGCAGAAGATGTGCCCCTCACACCGAGATGGGCTTCACACCCTGTCCTTTCATCCACCTAAAAATAAAGCCCGGGGCCGGCGTGGCTCAGCGGCTGAGCGTCGACCTATGAGCCAGGAGGCCAGGGTTCGATTCCCGGTCAGATCACATGCCCAGGTTACAGGCTCGATCCTCAGTGTGCGGCCCACAGAAGGCAGCCGAGCACTGATTCTCTCTCCTCATGGATGTTTCTCTCTCCCTTCCTCCCTGAAATCAATCAATACCTGTATTTTGAAAAAGAAATAAACAGTTTGAAAAAGGAATAGGTTCTAGCACGAGGACTATAAGGAAGAATGTGCCTTCCCAGGTGGAGACTTTTTTCTCTTAAACCTGACATCCTTTCTCATCCAAATCTTTATATATATATATATATGATTTGCCGGGGATGTGCCCGCAACCAATGTACATGCCCTTGACCAGAATCGAACTTGTGACCTTTCAGTCCACAGACCGACGCTCTATCCACTGTGCCAAACCAGTTTAGGCCTCGCATCCAAATCTTATAAACTACAGGCAATCGGGACCTGCTGCCCCAGCTCCCCTACAGGAGCTGCCGCCTTGACTTTTGGGGCAGCTTCTCCAGAAGGCCCCGGCTTCCTGTCTCCCCCCTCCCACGCCCCCCACACCGGCCCCTCATCTGCCTGCAGACACAGCCCCGCTCATCCGTCCTCCTTGTCTCCCACTGACACTTGCTCCCGCCGCTCTCTGCCGCAAAGAAGAAAAAAAAAAAAAAAAAAAAACGAAGAAAGAAATCTGTGCTGTGAACACAGTTTGACATTTCCTGACATTTCATGAACTAATTACACTACAAATAATTAAGCATGTTCACATCTGTAACAAACGGAGGCAAAATGGCTGTCAGCGGGCGTGATGGATGGCCTCCCCGAGCGTCCATCTGATGAGATTCTCCCCACCCTGGCCGGCGCCCGGTGCCACCGCGCCGGCAATCACCACGCCGGCAGCCCTTCCCAGCAGATGCCCGCCGCCGCCCGCCGCCGCCCGCCGCTGCCCGCCGCCGCGCGGCTCGGAGAGAAGGATGGGGAAATTAATGACGGCAATGCAATATTTGCATTTTTTTTTTTTCCGGGCCCGAAAAAAAAAAAAAAAGCCAAAAAAAAAACAACAATGAACAAGAGATGTGACAACCTCAATTATTCAGCGGTGCTAAGCGCGGGGAGACAGCTCCCGCTGCAGAGGGCTGCTGGGAAGCCCGGGGTGTCAGGCCGGCTGGAAAAATGGCAGGTGACAAGGACAACATTTTTTTTTCCCTCCTCCATGCCACACGGGCCCACAGAAGCTCCGCTGGAAAGACAAATTGCAGCAGCGGTTTCTCATGGAGGGGAAATCTGTCAGCGCGGACGCACGCTCCTCTGCAGAGGGTGGTCCAGCTTTGAGGATGAAGGGGCAGCAGACAAAGGGATGCAGCGAGCGATGCCCGTCGGTGCATCTGCCAGTGGCCGGGTCTCCGTTGTGTCCTGCGGTCAGAGGGCTCCCGGCCACGACCTGCCCGCCGTACGGAGCCACACGCTCCCCGCCCGCCCGCTGGGATCTCATTGGGAAGGGACCCCGGTCTGCGGGAGACCTCCCTGAGGCTTTTTTTCTAAAAACCAGCTCTGGCCAGTTTTCTGAGCGCGTTTCTCTCCCGAAGTTGCCCAGACGAATGGATTTGTCACCGGGAGGGTGACAGCAGCGAGGAGGCTCCGGGAGCCGAGAGGAGGCGCAGAGTGAGATAAATGCCCCCGGAGGCAGGAGGGGCGCCGCGTCCCTCCCCGCCCGGCTCCCCGCCGGTGGGTGACACCCCGGCCACTTAGGAGGGCAGGACGGAGGGTTTGGGCAGCTTAGCTTTGAAGTGCAGAACAGATGCCATTATGGGGACTGCTCCTGTCACGTTAACTTCCTAATGCAATCCGTCTGCTGTCTTTGCGTGGGATAAATGAGTCCATGGACGGTGTGATTCGCTGTTTGAAGTCTCGGCTGCGGCCATCCCTCCTCCGCATTACAGTTGGCCGTGCAAGGGTCTGTGGGAGACACCATCCACTCCTGCTGTGCTGACCACCTACTATGTGCAAGATACCTATGTGGTGAGGAGCTTTGCATAGATATCCTTTCTGTTATCTTCATGGCGACCCTACGAGGCAGACGTGGTTATGCCCATTGTACAGATGGGGAAACCAAGGCTCGGAAAGGCTAAGGGGCTTGCCCGACGCCACACAGCTGGTACGTGGCAGAGACAACATTCGAACCCAGACCCGTTTGGCTCCAATGCTTGGGGCACCTCCTCTTCACCACTGGTGCTCACTCAGGGGAGGTCAGTCAAGTTTATTCTCTCCCCTCAGGGCGGGGCCCACGTCAAAAGGATGGATGATTCATCGTCCTCCGTCTCCCTCCTCCCAACCGCCGGCCACTCTCGGACTGAGACGCACGCCGTCTCCATCACTGGCCTCCGAACGCAGCCCTGTCCTGCCCCCAATCCATTAGCGAGATGGGCCTTCCTATCCGCACGGGAAGGAAATCAGCCTGACACTCCGGAGGTCTCCGACTCCTCACGTCCAACACACCCCCAGCCCGGGGCCTGCAGGCAGCACGCAGCTCTGTCCCTTCGTGTCCGAAAGGAATCTGAGCTGCAACTTCGCCGCTTCCTGCTTGAATGCCACAGGGAAGGTGAGTCGGCGTCCCCCGACTCTTTTTTTTTAATTTTTTAATTTTTTTTTTATTCTTTTTTTTTAATTTTTAAAATATATTTTATTGATTTTTTTTTTTTCAGAGAGAAAGGGAGAGGGATAGAGAGTTAAAAACATCGATGAGAGAGAAACATCCACCAGCTGCTTCCTGCACACCCCCTACTGGGGATGTGCCCACAACCAAGGTACATACATGCCCCTGACTAGAATCGAACCTGGGACTCTTGAGTCCGCAGGCCTACACTCTATCCACTGAGCCATACCAGTTTCGGGGACGTCCCACCTTCTTTTTTTCTCCAAGCAGGTGCTGAGCGCTGGTTCCCAGTCTCTTGCCCAGGGTGCTGCTGGGAAGCGCAGGTGCAGGCGAGGGGAGCGATTCTGGGGCAGTGGGTGAGGGATGCTAAGCTGGATCTCCCTGTTTTTAAATTGCCAGATCACAGCGTCAATTCAGAGTGTTCGCATTAACCTGCCTCCTCCTCTCCTATCAACACTCGGGCGTTGATCCACGGTTTGCCTGGGGTCGGGCTTTTCACAACGCACTGCTGTCGGTCGCGGGGCAGATGATAAATCGGGGCGTTTTTTGACCTTCATTCCGCGACTTGACTGCAATATCCGCTAATTCCCTTTGATAAAACAAATTGCGTCCATCCCCGCTCGCCTGTAACCGGCGGGCGGTGGCTCCCATTGTTTTTGTTCTCTCTGCTAAATTCCTCCTCCAGATTAAAAGCCGCTGCGCCCGGCCGGGCCCTGGGCCGAGCAGGGAGGAGGGATTCGATTAGTATGGATTCTGGAGCCGGCCGAGCCCCGCCTCCGAGTTCTCTCCAGAAAAGAGGCAATGTGCCGGGGGACATTAAGGATGGCCGTTTAATGTAAAAACTCTGCTAATACACGAGTTCCGTGGAGAAAATGAGAGGAAGCTTTTAAGCATCCTCCCCAGACGGATGGCAGAATAATAGGATCGCCCGCGGGAGGGGGGGCCGGTCGGCCCCATCAGGAGGCCATTACAGAAGAGGGGTCTGCAATCCTGGCGGCAGAAACCATCCCGGGCCCAGCGAGGGCCCGGCAGCACGTAATGAATTATCGATAGAGAGCGGGTGATTGGGTTACGGGACGATGCGAGCAGAAGACTTCCTGTGACACCATTTTAATCCGCCGCCCTGATGAATGGCTTGAAGGGGGAGCCCCATCTCT
This sequence comes from Nyctalus aviator, assembly GCA_036971965.1. Classification (NCBI taxonomy): domain Eukaryota; kingdom Metazoa; phylum Chordata; class Mammalia; order Chiroptera; family Vespertilionidae; genus Nyctalus; species Nyctalus aviator. The sequence goes on along the minus strand of CM072936.1, from coordinate 44,008,691 downwards.
GCTGTGAGCAACAGGGAACCGGGGAGGGGGACATGCAGGTCCCCAGAAAATATTTTATTAATATATTTTATTGATTTTTTTTTTTTTTTTTTTACCGAGAGGAAGGGAGAGGAAGAGAGAACCATTGATCAGCTGCCTCCTGTATACCCCTCCTGGGGATGTGCCCACAACCAAGGTACATCCCCTTGACCAGAATAGAACCTGAGACCTTTCAGTCCGCAGGCTGACGTTCTATCCACTGAGCCAAACTGCTTTCTTTCTTTCTTTTTTTTTTTTCCATATATATATATATATATATATATTATTGATTTTTTACAGAGAGGAAGGGAGAAGGATAAAGAGTTAGAAACATCCATGAGAGAGAAACATCGACCAGCTGCCTCCTGCACACCCCCCACTGGGAATATGCCTGCAACCAAGGAACAGGCCCTTGACCGGAATCAAACCTGGGACCTTTCAGGCCACAGGCCGATGCTCTATCCACTGAGCCAAACCGGTTTCGGTGAGAGAGAATGTTTTTTAAAAATAAAATGGACGCGTTGGAGGCCTAAGTGTCCATCTTCCTGAGAAGAAATCACAGCGCTGCTGTGTACAAGCTCCGCGGTCCTCTCCGTCTCGGCGGTCTGGTTTGTAAAACGGGGATAACAAGAACGCTTCCCTCCGCGGGCCGCTGCCGGGGTTAAATGAGATACTAAAAAGCAGAGCGCCCGGCGGGGTCTGGTGCCCAGCACGGCTCCGCACGCTGAGCCGCACACACAGTCTGGAGACACGGGCGGGCGGGGGAGCCAGCGTCTTGAGTGTAATTCCCTCCGCCGTGAGGCCGTCTGGCCGAGAAATCAGTTCCATGTGTCTCGGTCGGGAGCTCCCTCCCGGCCCAGGGAGTTAAGATCCGGGCCTCGGGGAGCGGGTGGGCACACTCCCTGTAAGCCTTACTCTTTGGATGGCAGTAAGATTGCCAAATGAGTGGCAATCACAGGAGCAGGTCATTATCCGTCGTAGCCACGCCGGGCCCTCGGAAAGGGTATGGGGGGAGCCACAGAACGGGGCCCAGAAAGAAGCCGGGCTGGGGGAGCGGGCCAATTGCCATCGTGATTGAAAACATCGCCGCTGGGCCTCGGCGGCCCAGGATTCTGATGTGTCACCGCCATCGCTGCCGCGGAGAGAAGGAGAGCCTGATCCGGGAGCCTTCACGGATGAAAAAAAGAAGGAGGGAGGGGAGGGCCGGTTGGTTCTCTGTTGACACTTCTCATCTCTGAGTTTTTGTTTTTTTTAAAAAAATATATTTTTATTGATTTTTCACATAGAGGAAGGGAGAGAGATAGAGAGCTAGAAACATCGATGAGAGAGAAACATTGACCAGCTGCCTCCTGCACACCCCCCACTGGGGATGTGCCCGCAACCAACGTACATGCCCCTGACCGGAATCGAACCCAGGACCTTTCAGTCTGCAGACCGACGCTCTATCCACTGAGTCAAACCGGTTTCGGCTCATCTCTGAGGTTTAACCAGACCCCACTGACTTTATTTCGGGCAGATCTGTGCAGGAATGGCGATCATTGATCAATCAATATGTGTTGAACTGTGTACGATTGATTGGACGTTGGTCTATTCCTTGATTCCTAAAGCCCGGAGCTAGGCTCTCTGTAAACACGCTGCTGATAAGCCGGAGACTCGGAACCCAGAGTGAGCTGTTCGTGTGCGATTGGACAGGGCCGCCTGGGAGGGTGTGGACTGGCTGATGGCTAACGGGCTAGGATTGGTCGGCAAATACCAGCCATGACGCCAGGGCTTAGTTGAGAGAAGATGCTACATTCAGCTCTGGCTGACGGGTCCCACCTCCTTCTGTAACTGACCGGGATGCTCCGATCTTCTCAGGGGGGGATTCTTGGTTAGCTTGCCGGTGCACACCCTTCTGGGATCCCAAGAGGCGCTGAAAGTTCTCTTAATGTGTACACTCTTTCCTCCCTCTTTTAAAAAAATAATAATAATTTATTGATTTTTTTTTTTACAAAGAGGAAGGGAGAAGAATAGAGAGTTAGAAACATCCATGAAAGAGAAACATCGACCAGCTGCCTCCTGCACACCCCCCACCAGGGGATGTGCCCGCAACCAAGGTACATGCCCTTGACCAGAATCTAACCGCAGGTCGACGCTCTATTCACTGAGCCAGAATGGTTTTTAAGGGGGAAAGATTTGAACAGATATCTTATAAAGGAAACAGGAATTGATGAATGCCCATAAACACGCGAAAAAGTGTTCAACGTTGTTAGTCATCAGGAAGATGCCAGTGAAAACCACACTGAGCTACCACTACCTACCCACCGCTCGACTGGCTAAAACGGAGAAGTCTGACAACACGAAGTGTTGACAAGGACATGGAATGAGCAACCCTCTCAGACCTCGTTGGTGGGAATGTAAGATAGTATAATCACTTTGGGGAAAGGGAAGTCACTACACACACACACATACACACATATATGTGTGTGTAGTGACTTCTGAATATCTGAACATTCAGCAATTCAGCAATCCTGGGGCCTAGGTATTCACCCAGAAGAAATACAAGCATCTGTCCATCAAGAGACTTGTGCAAAAAAGACAAGAAGTCAGTTGTCTATTAGAAGCCATGGGAAATAGGAGAATACATAAACAAACGGAGGTTCAGTCATGTAAGAGAATTTTGAAATAACGGGAACTAACTATTGATACGCGCAATGACATGGGTGTGTCTAAAAAGAATTTTGCTGAGTTGAAAGCCTTACACCGAAGCCATGCACTCACATAGGAGGCCGTTTTCCGGGACGCTGTTCAAGAACAGGCTACACTAATTCATGGAGGAGAAACTGGGAGGAGATACTTGCTTCGGTGGAGTGGAGGAAGAACTGGCCGGAAGAGGCAGGAGGGAGATAGTATTGTGCTGTATCTTAATAGCAGGGTGCATTACAAAGGCACACGCATTTGTCAGAACTCATGTACCGGCACGCTTAAGATTTATGCACGCCATGAGTAGAATTTTTTCTTTAAAAAAGCGATAAACAAGTATTAAACTTGAGTGGATGGCATGCAGGCTGATAGATGTAGGGATAAAGTGTGCCAGAGCCTGTAACGTACTTGGAAATGCACACACATAATCATAAAATGGATTGATGGGTGGGTAAAGGATGGGTGCGTGATAACGCAAGTATAGCAACATATTGATTATAGAACCTATAATTGGGTAGATGGCTGTTTGCATAGTATTCCTTCCGGCCTTTTGTACAGATGGAAGAAAGACGTCCTCATGGGTCCAAGATTGCAGGCTTCATCCCCGGGGGAGGGGCGGGGGGGGAAGGGTGCAATGATTCTCTATTCTCTCTGACCATTGATATTTTTCGCTCTCCCTCTCTAAAATCAATAATATATATATATATATATATATATATATATATATATATATACACACACACACACACACACCGTGTTTCCCTGAAAATAAGACATCCTCCGAAAATAAAACCTACTTACAGGTTTCCTTCTGAGTGAAATATAAGACATCCCTCCGAAAATAAGGCCCCCCTAGGCTAAACATGGGAGTTTTGGTCCATGGATTCTGAAAGAAATGGAGTCACAAGAAATTCACCAGGAAATTCAGGAATTGGATTGTTATGATGATGTTCCAGAAGATGATGACATGACTGTCATTGACTAAATGAGTAAATTCTTGATACTGTAGGACTCACAGTTTGTCTGGTTTGTGTTGACAACTACTGTACTACTGTACCATATACAGGTAATAAATGTCCTTTATTTTCATTTAACAATAAATGTGTACCGTATTCTTCTTCATGGAAAAATAAGACATCCCCTGAAAATAAGACCTAGCGCATCTTTGGGAGCAAAAATTAATATAAGACACTGTCTTATTTTTGGAGAAACAGGATATATATATATATATATATATATTAATTCACTTCCTCTGAATGTAAACAGATTCCAATCAGAGGCAGAAAGGACACACATTTTAAAGGAGAAGAATATAATGCCTCACATCTCTCTCCTTCACAGGCCAACCAGCTCACCACCCCTCAGAGGCCAGCAAGTCCCAGTTCCAGGCCGGCCATCCACGATGCCAGGAGGACGGCCTCCAAGGAATTGTAACAGCCAACGAGGTGAGGGTGGTCTCGGGAGAGCACCCGCTCTAATTAACCAGAGCTGCCTGGCCGAGGTGCCAGGGCGGACGGGCCACTCAGCCCAGGAGACAGAGTGGCTGGAGGGTGACTGGGATCCCTGCAAACCCCCTCCTCAGCCCCCGCAAGCAGGCTTTCAAGATAATTAGGAACCTGGCTTTCAAGATAATGGCCTGAGTCCAGGCAGCCCCAGCCCGGCCTGCGTGACAGGGCCGTGTCTGAGCCTCCTTGTGTGTGTGTGTCCTTTCACTCCTGGACAAAAAGGGAAGTGATGCTTTTCCAACGTGTGGACTGTGGCACACACAGCGTAGCCTGGTGCACACGTACACACACACACACACACACATACACACACAGACACATACCACACACACACAGAGACAAAAGCTACACCATCACACCGCCCCTCCCGTGGGCGATGCACGCTGGACTCTCCTCTCCGCTCTCTCCTATTCCATATTTTTCAGAGCCGGTCATGGCCCATTAAAGCGCATTTGCCACCCACCGACGGGCTGCAACTGAGAAAACACGGGGCCGCAAGCCGCGCCCGGCTGTCCCGGGATCTCATGTCTGCCGCGCTCCCACCACAGGCGGCTGGTCTGGGCCGTAACACTCTGGTTGCACGTTGAGCTGCTTCCATCTGAGACCAGGACACGGAGCTGCCCGTCTGCAGGATGGGGTGGCGTGCCGTGAACGCTGGCGACAGAGCTGCAGGGCGACACATACCGTGTCCCGCCGGTGACAGGGGTTTGTGGGAGGTCTGCAGGGTCCTCCCTCTCCTTCAGGGTCCATCCTCTGTCTTTCTGAGACACCGTCCTTCCAAAGCCCCCGACGTGACCGGAAAGCTAGGCCGGAGCTGGACAGCAGAGCACCACGTCCTAGACTGGCTGGCTGGCTGCCGTGACCTTGAACAAGTCCTTGACCCACGGCAGTGCATGCCGTTTGTCACCCATTTCAGTGCTCGTTTCCTGCTCATTCTCTCTCTCTCTCTCTCTCTCTCTCTCTCTCTCTCTCTCTCTTGACATCTCCCATGATGCAGCTGGAAAGTGGAATGCCCCCTCCCCCAGCATCCTTGCTGCCAAGGGTGTGTAAGTAGAAGGCTGATGAGAAGAGGGTGGTCTGAGAGAGCTTTTTTTTGTTTGTTTGTTTTTAATATATTTTTATTGATTTCAGAGAGAGGAAGGGAGGGGGAGAGAGAGAGAGAACCATCAACAATGAGAGAGAATCATGGATCGGCTGCCTCCTGTACGCCCCCTACCGAGGATCAAGGATGTGCCCTTGACCGGGAATCGAACCGTGAACTCCTGGTTCATGGGTGGACGCTCAACCCCTGAGCCACGCCGGCCCGGCTGAGAGGGCTTTGGATTGTCTGATAAAGACCCAGGTGGTGGCTGGTGCCAAGCCTCTTCTCCGTGCTTCCTGCTGCGAGCTGGCGTGTTTTGGGGGGACCCCCTTACCACCCTGGGGTGACAAGCCGAGTGGGGATGACAGAGAACAGAAACGGGGCCGAGGTTCCTGGTGCATCACTGGGCACACACACCAGCCAGCGCCAGCGCCTGGGTTTCTGGCTCTTTGGGAAAAAAGAAATGTCTGTTTATTTTTCTTTTTAAATAAAAACAGTTGGATTTTCTGTTTCTTGGAGCCAAATACCTTCCCAGTGCACACAGCCGCTCTGGGCAATGTCAAGCGAGGACACTGTCCCCAGTCCGACCCTCTCCCCAGACACGTCACGGGGGTCGGACCCCGGATGTCCGGGCCTGGGCACACTGACACGGGAGGGCAGGCGGGCCCTGTGTGTCTCCGGCCACTGCCCCCTGGATGCCAGGAGTGACTCTTCGAAAAAGGTCTTCTCTCATTTGTTTATTGAAGGATTTTTAATAATTCTTCATTGTTGAAAGTATTCAGTATATGTCCCTCTTTCCCCCCCATTCCCCCCCCCGCCCCCGCTGCCCGCCCCAGGCCTTCACCACCCTATCGTCATTATCGGTGTCCGTGGATGCGGGAATACACAAGCCCACGTGAAGGGTGCGCCCGGCTGAAGAGCAAGCCCACGGGGAGGAGAGAAGGGGAGAGAGGGCAGGCCCTGATGCGTGGTTGGAGGGTGCTACCCAGACGCCTCAGCGGCGAGAAACAACGTCTGCATCCCCACGTCTGCTTCCAGGGCTTCGGGGGCGGGGGGGGGGGGCGGTCGTCCTCGCCAGGAAAGCCCGGCCCAGCCAGTGAGAGCCAGAGGACTTCACCGGAGGTGGTCCATCTCCTGGAACAGGGCCCTGGCCGCGGAGGGATGTGCTGAAGGGCCACATGCCACTCGGTAACAGGCAACTGAGCAGCACGCTTCAAACGGAGGGGGGTGGGGGAGGAGGTAGAGGAGGAGGAGGAGGAGAGGAAGAGGAGTAGGGGGGGAGGAAGGGAAGGAAGAGGAAGACAAGGGAAGGAGGAGGAGGAGAAGGGGGGGAAGAGGAGGAGGTGGAGGAGGAGGAGAAGGAGGAGGAAGAGCAGGAGGAGAAGAAGGAGGAAGTAGAGGAGGAGGAGGAAGAGGAGGAGGAAGGGAGGAAGAGGAGGAGGAAGAAGAGGAGGAGGAGGAAGAGAAGAAGGAGGAGGAGGAGGAGGAGGAAGAGAAGAAGGAGGAGGAGGAGGAGGAGGAAGAGAAGGAGGAGATGGAGGAAGAGAAGAAGGGGGAGGAGGAGGAGGAGGGGAGGAGGAGGAAGAGGAGGAGGAGGAGGAGGAGGGGAGGAAGCTCCAACCATAAAAACAAGCACAAAGACACTCAGCCGCCTATGCACCGCTCTGCTCGCTGGGAGGACATCAGAGAGCTATGGGGAACTTGACCTGAGAAGCCCTCCTGGAGCCGGCCGTGAACAGAGAGTCTTGGGGGGACCTGGAACCTCATAAACCAGCCGGCTGCGTCCTGAGGTGTGGGTGGCAGCTTGCCCGAGCACTGTCAGGAGCTGCTGAAGCCTCGGGAACTCCAGAAATACGGGTCCTGTCTAGTTCATTCTCTCTCTCTCTCTCTCTCTCTCTCTCGCGGGGCCCACATAAATACTGCCTACTGACATGTGCTGCTGAGCTGGCTGGCAGCGGTTCCAGGCACCCCACCTGCCATATTTCTGCTGCCACAACAGACGGGGGAAGCCACAGTGAGCGCCAGGCCAGGCCGAGGGCGGCACCTTCTCCAGACACAGCAGCTCCCCCTCCTGAGCCTGCCCGCAGGGTGCCCAGGCCTCCGAGACCCCCATCCTGGCCCTTCCCGGCCCGGCCCGGCCCGCCCACCGGCTGCCTCCCGTGGCTGCCCGTTTGGTCCTCTGGGACTCATGGCCCCACGTTGCCCGGTGGCTCCCAGCAGGGGGTGCCTTCCTCTTACGTTGCCCTTAGCGTTGGGATTCGCGTCCAGGTCATCAAACATTGAACCACACGGACGGCGAGCTCTCGGGGAAGCTGGGCCGAGAAACAGCCTGTCTGTCCAAAGGAAAGTCACTGGGGAGGGAAGACACACACAACCACTTCGGTCCAGGCAACCGAGTTAGCTCTCCCGGCGACAGCGGCTCTCCTCCCCCGTTTGTGACAGGTTCCTCCTTCGCGTCGTCCTGTCTGTGGCTCGCGGGTTATCCAGAGAAGGCCCTTGGCACGGCGCCCGGGGCCGGGCCGACCACCCGTGCGCATCATCCTTTATTGTTATTGCTGTGGTTCTCGTCATTATATCATCCCGGGGCGGTTCTCGTCATTATATCATCCCGGGGCGCACAGACGTGCCTTCCCGTGTTGTCACCGGACTCCTTCTAGCAACGAGCCTTGAAGGTCCTAAGTCAAGGTCGCCCAGGATGCCTCTTGCCGGAGGAGGAGGTCTCGGAGGGACCCGCCCGATGAAGGACCCGGGGCCACCTCTTTGCCTTTGGGGTCTTCAGTCTCCCTAATAGCGAGCCACCCTGTTTCCTCTCTGCCCCCGCTTCCCACCTTCACCTCCACAGCATACACGCTTCCCGTGTACATACATCACACACACACAACCACGCATACAAACAAATAGACGCAAACACACACACACACACAAATACACACACACATGCACAAACATACAAATACACAAACCCAAACATGTACTGGTACACACACAAATGCACACGCCACCCATCCACACAAACCCATACAAACACACAAATACACAAACACAACAAGGCAGTGATGTAAGGAATCTAATAAGCTTCCGGAGAAGAGGGGGGAACGAAGGTCCAAGGACATTCTCGGGACTAAAACGGACTTCGGGGAGAAGGGGAATTCGGACGGGCTGGTCAGGGCAGGTAAGAGAAACAGCCACCGCCCCCAGCCCCACCCCCCTGGGTGGCGGGAGCATCCTGACTGGCAGGGCACAGCGTGGTCCAGGGTGGACCAGAGTTCTTGGGTGGACGTCTCGGCTCTCTGGCCTCGGACAAATAACTGAACCTATTGGGGGGAGGGGGTGCCTCAGTTTCCTTAGCCGTATAATGGAAATTATAAGCCGACTTTCTTCCCTGGCGGGGAATCCGTGAATCAGTAAACAACTCAGGCACAGATGCCAAATACGCAATGCACGCATAGGCAGACAACGCAGGCCGTTCCCGTCAGGAACGACACCAGACAACCGGCCACGTCTTGTTAAGGAAAAACTTTCTGCTTAGGCCTTAGGGCCTTTAACTTCCGGGTGGCCATGGGGTTCAGCTCTTTATGCAATTAGAAGGCTACTATCCAAAAAAACACATTACTAGTTCGAGATATAGTCTCCCTTAAAACATTTTAAAAAATATTTCTTTTATTGACTTCAGAGAGGGAAAGGGAGATAGACGCGTCCATGATGAGAGAGAATCATCGATCAGCTGCCTCCTGCACACCCCACACTGGGGATCCAGCCTGAAACTGGGGCCTGTGCCCTGACCGGGAATCCAGCCGTGACCTCCTGGTTCTTAGGTCGACACTCAACGCCTGAGCCACGCCAGCCAGGCTAGAACATCTTTAATTTATACAGATCTATCACACAACTATGTCAAGAGGCAAAAAACTGGCCAAGTACCCTTTCGCTGGCTGGGCTACCCAGGGGTGAGGGGAGAGGGAGGGAGGGAGGGAGGGAGGGGCAGATACTGGAGGGGTTGGGGAGGGATAAATCTTCATGGGAAATTCCATTTCCCACTGGAATTAGCTGCTCATTCCCCTTCCTCACCCCCCCCCCCCGCCAATGGTTTAATAACTTAGGGCCAAGGCAACGTCACCCCTTTCCTCACTTTTCCCATCTGTACAATGGGGATGGCAGCGCCAGTCTAGCAGCTGCTTCCTACGCTGCTTGTGAACATGGGACAAGTCAGTGTTGTCAAGATCTCAGAACGGAATCAACATGCCTGGCACAGGCGGGTGGCCCACAAGTGCCAGCCAGCCCCTGCCCCCTTGCCTGGGGCCGGGCGGAAGTTACACAAACTCAGTTCCTTCGCTGGTTCCGAGAGCTGAGTCAGACGGATGGCAGGGGGGAGGGGGGGTAATCTGGAGAATCCGTTATTTTCATTAAAAAAATAAAAAATAAAAAAGAAGGCTTTGCTTGCTTGCCCTTGGCCAACCTCCCTGACGCCACTGAGAGCCAGCTGGGTGATGACGGTGGGATAAAAGCTTTTTATGGCGAGAAGTTTTGTTTGAGAAAGCACGGACGGCGCTCCCTTCTCACTGGCGGCTTTCCTGGGAGCTGGGACTCTGTCCACAGCCCCACAAAGGCCCAGATTACCGCCCTTAAAACCCTACAAGCCGGCCCGGCCAGTGGGATCAGATTATGATAACAAGATCATGTCCCGTTAGAAAAACAAGTGTCTCAACTTTTCTCACGTCACTTTCTCTCCCCGGGTCCCCCCCGCTCCCCGGCGGCTCATTTTGAAGGCCGCGCTTTGAACTGGATTCATGGGGGCATTTGCATAAGAAGATTTGGGGCCGGAGAATGGCGGCCCCCGCATCTGTCCATTACCGTGCCCGCTAATTCCGCACATTGTAAGCCTATTGACGGCCCACAAAGGGGCCCACAGTCAAGGGCAGTTACCCTGTGGCCACGGCGGCGCTCCTCAATGCCGGGAATATGTTCTGCCGGAGGAATACAGTTGTCACAATTAGATATTTTTCAGGAAACATCATAAAGAACTAATGACAACCGGGAGCACAATGCGGCGACAACCACGGAGCCGGGACCGCAGGCGGGAGCCCGGGCCGGCTCCCTCGGGCACCCTGGCCCGCCGCCGCCGCCTCTCTCCCTCCCACACGCCGCCCGCCCGCCCGCCTGTGCCTGCCGGGGTGATGGATAGAGATCTGCAGACGCAAGCGCACAATTCGTCTTGCTCCCTAAATTTAAATAAAAAGCAAAAAAAAAAAAAAATTGAGATAAACAGATCCCGGCAGGAGAGGAGGGCATAAATAGTGGTTAATTTAATCGCGTTTATGAGAAACGTCACCCTGTCGCCTCCAGGGGCCGCGCGAGGCAATGCGTGAGAGCCGAGATGGATGGTTGGAGGGGAGGCGGCGGCGCCCCTCAGAGAGGCTTGTTTATGCGGATCTGGGGGGAAATTCAGAAGAGGCGGAAGGAGGGTGCTGGCCCTGGGGTGGCTGGGGTTTAGGCCACTGGGCTGGGGCCTTGGCATTTTCGCCAAAAAGTTCTCTCTCTCTCTCCCCCCGCCCCTCTCTCCCTCTCCCTCTCTCTTTCTTTCTTTCTTTCTTTCTTTCTTTCTTTCTTTCTTTCTTTCTTTCTTTCTTTCTTTCTTTCTCTCTCTCTCTCTCTCTCTCTCTCTCTCTCTCTCTCTCTCTCTCTCTCTCTCTCTGTCTCTCTCTCTGTCTCTCTCTCTCTCTCTCTGTCTCTCTCTCTCTCTGGAAGTTGTGCAAAAGTCTAGTGCAGCTGGGCTGGGGAGGCCAGCAGGGACTTTCTTTAAAAAAAAAAAAAAAAATGGGGGTGACCACGCTGTTCTCCAGCAGGGTGCTTGTGAAGGAGCAGCGCAGCCAGGGACGCCTGGGATTGGGGACGTTGTCTGAGCCCGCGCTCAGCTCCCCGCCTCCCCCCCTCCCCCACACACAGCTGGCCATTGTCACGGGGCCCATCACGCCTCCCCCCCCCTCCCCCCCAACCCCAGCCCGAGCACCGGTTGTATTTCCCCCCTTTACATCCCTCAGAAAAGACATCAAAGACCCGGGAGATGTGCTCGCTGCTTTGTGCGGTGTCTGATTCTCCGCATGTGGCTTCCCGGGCCGGCCCTGGGCACCTTTTAACCTATTCTGTCCGGCTTAGGCCGCCGCTTTGCGCATTAGGGAAACTATAGAAACCGGTAAGCTGCCCGGCTGAAAGGAAACTATGTATCTTGTCACACAAGGGCCGTGGGCCGGCCGGACCGTTAGGGGCTCCTGCTTTCTCCCCCGGGGGCTCGGCCTGGGCCCCCGAAAAGGCAGCCGCACCCTCTGCCTTTCTGGCACCGAGGGCCCCTGCTCGTGTCCACTTATATTTCAACTCACAGCGTTTGACGATCTATCACCGACGTTTTCATCAAGTCAGACATGGGGCCCCTTCACAAAAGGGGGCGGGGGTGGGGGGAATCCTTTGGGGCAGCTCAGAGGTGGGGCAGAGACTGGGGATTATTTTTTTAAAAATATATTTTATTAATTTTTTTACAGAGAGGAAGGGAGAGAGACAGAGAGCTAGAAACGTCGATGAGAGAGAAACATCGACCAGCTGCCTCCTGCACACCCCCCGCTGGGGATGTGCCCGCAACCTAGGTACATGCCCTTGACCGGAATCGAACCCGGGACCCCTCAGTCCGCAGACCAACGCTCTACCGCTGAGCCAAACTGATCTCGGCCTGGGGATTTATTATTATTATTATTATTTTTAAATTTTATTTTCTCGGTGGGATTGGGGGTTCTTGGGCCCAGCAGGTCAAACCTGTTGCTCCACGGAAAATCAAACAAACCAACCAAAGCAGGAGAGCTGAAGATGCAATGGCACCCCAAGTCTGGGCTGGGCAGGGCAGGGTGGGGGGTCTGTGGAGAGTGTAAGTTCCCAGGCTTTGCTCCAAGGGTTCGAATCCCACGTCTGCCTCTGAGGAGCCGTGCCACCCCGAGCAAGTCTCCCGAGTCCAGACCAGAACCCGGGCCACTTCCCAGAACCTGTGCTCCTGTAGGCGTGTTACATGCAAACACGCATGTCCAAGGCCACACAGGGCAGAGACGCAGCCAAACAGGGGCAGGAAAGGGACCAGGGCTCTGCTGTCACACAGCACGGCTGTCAGCTCCATGACATGTATGACCGGGAGCATGCACTGTCTCCCGGACGCGGTGCTCGGCCCCCAGAGGAGTGAAGGGTCTCGGTCAGGGATGAACACATGCATTTTTCAAAGGAGAGAGAACACTAAGGGGTCCGTGTATTAGTCCGCTCGGCTGCCTCAGCGAAATACCAGAGGGGGTACTTAGATGGGGGACTTAGATGGGGTACTTAGATGGGGGACTTTTAGATGGGGTACTTAGACGGGGTACTTAGACAGGGTACTTAGACGGGGTACTTGGGGTACTTAGACAGGGTACTTTTAGACAGGATACTTAGACGGGAAGCCCAATGGGCTCTGGGAGGGCTCTCTTCCTGGTTTGCAGGTGGCTACCTTCTCCCTGTGTCCACACCTGGCCTTTTCTCAGTGTGAGCATGGAAGAATCCCCTCTCTCTCTCTCTCTCTCTCTCTCTCTCCTTCCCTCTCTCTCTCCCACCCCGCTTCCTCCCTGTCCCTCATAAGGCTCTCAAACCCGCCCTTAGGATTTCCTTTAACCTTAATTATCTCCCCAAAGTCCTACCTCCAAATATGATCCCCTCAGAGGGCTGAGCTTCAGCGTTTACACTGGGGAGAAGGAGGGGTCCCAGTGAGCAGCCAGTCCATCCAGGCCCCCCCCTCCCTGCTGTCCGGAGAGAGAGAGCGCGCCCTGGAGCGGAGTCGGTGTGAAGAGAAGCAGCAGTGACATTGTTTTGAAAAGTGAGGGGTCGGTGCAGAGCCATGACGAGGACAGCTTGCATTCATCCAGCCCTGCTCAGGTACCAGGCGCGGCGCCCAGCACGTCACAGACATTCCATCCTTTCACCCTCATGGCGCCTGGAGTCACGCCCATTGGACAGATTGGCTCACTGAGGCCCAGGAGAGGGTAAGCCGCCACTTGCCTAAGGACACGCAGACTGACTCCTGATTGTCTCTACCCCCCTCCCGCCGTCACCCAGTTTAGGGGGGGAGGGGGGGGAAGGTTGGGAAAAGCTTCAAGGGGGAGGTGGCCCCTGAGGGGAGTCCAGGAGCAGGTGTGTGGGCCCAGGCTCCCTCCCTCCGAATCGCAGGGCCGGTTGGTTATTTTCCGCAGCCGTGTTTTCCTTTACAAAGTTCCCCCCGAGGCTGGCGGGGGGTGGGGGGGTCCCCGGGCCCGGAGCTGCGGCCCCCGCGCCGGGCGCTTTCCCAGCGACCTAACACCGCCCGGCAACTGGCCGCCGTCTGCTCCGCGGCCCGGCGTGCGCCCTTCGCCGGCGGCTGTGAGATCAATGGGCCGGAGTCCGCCCCGGGCGGCGGGGAAAAGCACATCAAAAGGGTGTCCGTTTCATTCCCCCAGTGCCGAGGAAGTCAGGCATGAAATGAAATGTAACACCCTCGAGTGGCCGGGCCGCCATTGACGGCGTTACTTCTGCTCCAGGGGGCCCAGTCAGCCCGCGGCCGCGGACAGGGCGAGGGCGGCCAGATGGGCGGCTCTGCCGCCGCTGAAAAGGCAGCTTAGTGCTGGCCTCTTCAAGCCGCCGTGTGAAAGCCGGGCCCTCCCCTCCGGCTGGCTCCCGGCCCCCGCCTCCCTCTCCTCCCGGCTCCGCGCAGCCAGCTCCTGGGTGCCTGCCCGCTGACCTACCCTACCCAGCGGCCTATCCCACCCATTGACCTACCCCAACCACTGACCTACCCCAACCACTGACCTACCCTACCCACCTATCTACCCCACCCACTGACATACCTCACCCACCGACCTACCCTACCCAGCGGCCTATCCCACCCATTGACCTACCCCAACCACTGACCTACCCCACCCACCGACCTACCCTACCCACCTATCTACCCCATCCACTGACATACCTCACCCACTGACCTACCCTACCCACTGAGCTACCCTACCCACCGACCTACCCTACCCACCTATCTACCCCACCCACTGACACACCTCACCCACTGACCTACCCTAACCACTGACCTACCCCAACCACTGACCTACCCCAACCACTGACCTACCCTAACCACTGACCTACCCCACCCACCGACCTACCCTACCCACCTATCTACCCCACCCACTGACATACCTCACCCACTGACCTACCCCAACCACTGACCTACCCTACCCACCTATCTACCCCACCCACTGACATACCTCACCCACTGACCTACCCCAACCACTGACCTACCCCAACCACTGACCTACCCCAACCACTGACCTACCCTAACCACTGACCTACCCCACCCACCGACCTACCCTACCCACCTATCTACCCCACCCACTGACATACCTCACCCACCGACCTACCCTACCCAGCGGCCTATCCCACCCATTGACCTACCCCAACCACTGACCTACCCCAACCACTGACCTACCCCAACCACCAACCTACCCTACCCACCGACCACCTATGGCTGCTCTGCCTGGGATCCCTGGGACTGCCAGGGACAAGACGGGGACCCCCATTCCGCCCCACACACACCTGGAGTGGCCCCAGAGGGAGCTGGCATTCAGGGTGGCTGTCTGTCTCCGGAACTCGCCCACAGTCGGTGGGTGGGGTAGGTCAGTGGTTGGGGTATGGCGGGGAAGCCCCGGCCCCCTGTGTGCCAGGCCGGGTCCTAGGCCCGCAGAGGTGAACGCACACACCTGGCTCCCTTTCTCCTAGAAAAGCCCCCCGAGGGGAGATGGGGAGGCCGCTCTGGCGCAGCAGCTGACGCGGCCGCCCTGCCCAGAGGCGCCAGGCTGTGCCAGGGAGGCGCCCGTCCCCGGCCTGGCGGCCCGGACGCCAGCTCTGCAGCCCCAGGCCTGCCCCGGAGCGTGGTCCTTCTGGGGTCTGGAAAGATCCCCCCTTCCAGACGACGCTTCCCAGAGGGGCTTTCCGAAGCCCTCCCCGCCCCCGGCTCTGCGGAGGGCTCCGAGCTCAGCCGCTGGAGGAGGAGGAGGAGGAGGAGGAGGAGGAGGAGGAGGAGAGCTGGGCTGGGGCAGGACCGAATAGGATCCTCAACGCCGCTAATATGCCGCCGCCATTGAACCGTGTTCAGTAGATATTAGGGGAGCACAAAGCGCTCAGCAGCCCCACATCCCCCTCATGGGGCGTGCAGCCGGCTGGGGGCTGGGGCGGGTTCAGGGGGGCATGGCCATTGTCCCTGCTGCCCAGGTTAGCTTTACATGCAAAGGACAGCCTGAAAGGAAGGGGACTGTGGGCTCTCCTCTCTCTCTCTCTCTCTCTTTCTCTCTCTCTCTCTCTTTCTTTCTTTCTCACCACGCAGCCCTCCCAGAGAGAATCGGCGGAGGCCCTAAGAAAATGAAAGGCCCCGTGGCCGTGGCGAATGGGAGACATCACGGGCGCAGGAGCCAAAGGCCGGGTGCGGCCGTGGCTGCTGGCGCTCCGGAATGCGGCCGCAGGAGAACGTGAGCCGCACGACCCCGCCCGCACTGGTGGGCCCGGGCCTGACACATCCCCCCTTTGTCTGCGGCCCAACAGGCCCAGGCGGGGAGGGGGAGGAGAAGGAGGAGGAGGAGGAGGAGGAGGGAGGGGAGGATCTGATGGGATTGAAAAACAATATCCAATACCCTCCCCGCATGGGAGGGAGGGGGTGCGTGGGGCGGGCACCCCTCCCTACTCTGGCCTGCGGAACCCAGGGCCGGCTGGCGGCCACCACGTGAAGCCTGGTCACTGGCTCGCACAGAGGACCGGACCCCGTAGGGTGGTGTGCAGGCTGCGCCGGGCCTGCCTCGGCCGCTGACACGAAGACGCCGGAGCCGGAAGCCCGTTCCCAGGCAGGGGCCCGCGCTGGCTGTCGCCTCGCGGGTGAATCATGGTCCCTTTTGCATACGCCCGTGTCATGGGCAGCGGGAGTGAGGGGCCCCGAGGACCGCCCGGCGGAGTAAATTAAAACGCGGCTCAGAGCCGGAGCGATCGGGGATGACAAGCAGGGCGGGGCGGCCTGGGACCCAGCCCGGCTGCCCATATGGTCCTCGGGCAGCCCCGGCCGGCCGCCCCCAGCCTGCGCCAGCTGTCCTGCTGACGGGGGCCTCCGGGCAGCCTCCAGCACTTTACTGGGACTGGGAAAACGCTTCCCCGTCATTGCCAGTTTCGGGGACACCACCAGCTGCTACTGGGAGGCACTGGGAGGAGGGTTCCGGGGTCATAGAAATCCTCCCCGCCCCGCCAGGCACGCGGGGGTGGGGGTGGGGTGGGAAGGGGGCGTGTAGGAGGGCTGGTGCTGGGTGGGGGGCTCGGATGGGTAACCCCCTTGTTGGTTACCTGTCTGAATCCAGAGAAGAAACTCTCTTGGCCTGTAAGAGGGGGTGCAGGTGGCACCTGGCCAATCCGGTTGCCAGGATCAGGGGTGAGGGGTCAGGGCTGCCTCGGTGACACACTGGTGACTGTGCCGGCACCGACCCCTTTGTACGAGTTACAGCTTCATTGTCAGGGCCCGGGTGAAGGGTTCGGGCAGACGCTAACCCGTGCGAGGTGCCCAGGAGCGATGAGGCAGGTGCGTGCCCGAGCCCCCATTCCGTTCACCACGCCCTTGTGCCCGGTACAGCTCTACGGATGGGTCTGATCACCATCGTCCCCATTTTACAGACGAGAAAACTGAGTCTCAGAGACAGTCGGCCATTTGCCTACGGTCGCCACAGCAAAGGAGCAAAGGGCTAGGCCTCCCACCCGGGTCTCTGAGTCCAGAGCCTGCCCTCTCCACCGCCGAGTGGGAAAGAGAGGGCGAGGTGGGGGTGGGGGGGGGGAGCTGGGAAGCGACCCCTCGCCCACCCAGAAGCTTTGCCAGCTCGGAAACGCTAAAGGATGTGGCCGTGGTTCCTGGAATTGGGACAGATTGTGGAGGGGTTCAGCTGGGGAAGGAGCGGGAGGTGGGGCAGGGGGAAGGGGAAGGGGTTGAAAATGCCACAAGTGGGCAAAGCAGGGCGAACACTTCAAGGGCGGTGCAGGGAGGGTCCCCACCCCAGTCAGATATTTACACAGTCCAGCAGTGTCGGTGTGCAGGTGCGCGCGCGCACACACACACACACACACACACATGCACACACTCACACACATGCGTGCACACACAAGTCACACACATGCACTCACACCCCTTCTGCCCTCTTGCTGAGAGGGAATTGCCACTCACATCCTCAGCGACGCACGGGTCACCTCAGGGCGGCCTCGCCCTTCAACATCCCTTCTTCAGCTTCATCCATGACACACACTGGATGCCATGCTACCTCTGGGGGTGAGTCCCACACCACCGGCTCCCTCTCTCCACGTCCGAGGGAGAGAGGACATGCATGGAGGAGCCCAGCGCCAAAGGGTCACGCCTTGTGTCTCATGGACTCGGCTCCCTCCTGACCTTCGACATCCAGCAAGACGAGAACGTCCCTCGTAAGAGTGTTGCTCGGAGGAGGGTGAAGATGGGGGAGGTGCCAACGTGAACATGCATCTTTCAAATGCTCAGCTGCTGTCCGTGCCCGGCCGGCGCGGCTCCTTGGTTGAGCTTCGCCCTAGGAACCAGGAGGTCCCGGTTCCATTTCCGTTCGGGGCACATGCCTGGGGTGCGGGCTCCATTCCCAGGGTGGGGCGTGCAGCTGACCCATGATTCTCTCTCATCGTGGATGTCTCTCTCTCCCGCTCCCTCTCCCTTCCTCTGTGAAATCCGTGTGGTTTGGCGGCGGCTTTTGGTGTGTTGGGTGTTTCGTAAGGACTTCTCCACTCTGGAAAGTGAGATTCCATCTTCAAGTGTCAGGAAACTTAGGAAGATGATATCAGCACGACTGATAACTCTGGATGCTTCTGGACGGGGGGCTTCTTGGAAGTAGGTGAGCCTCCCGGAGGTCTGCGTGCTAATCGCATGTAACACGTAGGCAGCCTTCCCTGTGCAGAGGTTTGCATGAAGGGTTAGGACCCACCGGCCCTCCAAACCACCCCCAGGCTGAAAATGGGTGCGCTTGCTCCCAGAACCCCCCAAATTTCTTTGAGTTCTCCTGGAAGTCCAACTTAATCACTCGCCCCTCCGCTGGCTAACCCTCCCAGGCCCGAGGGAGAGCCCGGATCATTCCGCTCCCCGGCGGAGGGCAGTTTTCCCTTCATTAATTTCTCTAAGAAGATTACCGGGGGCTTGTTTGTTGTTGTTGAAGCAACTAATTTCCCTAACGCTCTTTGTTTTTCCGAATGGTTTACACGTTAATGCCCCCGATTGAATTTCCACGAGGAGGGACCCGCCAACTCTGTTTTAGGAAGAGAAACGGGAAGCGAGGACTTGGGGCTAAGGTATTTTCGGGACGGGCCTGCTTTATAAACACACACCCAGCCACGGAGCCAGCTCCCAGAGTCGCGTCCTCATCAGCATAGCATGCCTCTCGGGCCTGGTTTCCTTCCGAAAGGCAAGGCGACCTTCACTGACGCGGAATTTCTCTAAAGGCTGCTGGGAAGTGACGGGAAAAGTGGCTGCCCACAGTATCTGTCTGAGAGGGGGTCTTAGAGCTTTGGCTTATGTTTTCTGTCTTCCTTCCTCTCCTCTTCCTCTCTTTCCCTTCCTTCCTTCCTTCCTTCCTTCCTTCCTTCCTTCCTCCTTTCTTCAGTTCTCCCTTCCTTCTTCCTTTCTTCCTTCCTCTCTTTCTGCCTTTCTCCCTTTCTCTTCCTCTCTTTCTCCCTCCCTCCCTCCTCCCTCTTTTCTTTCTTCCTCCCTCCTCCCTCCTCCCTCCCTCCTTTCTTCCTTCCTTTCTTCCTTCCTTTCTCCTTCCTTCCTTCCTTCCTTCCTTCCTTCCTTCCTTCCTTCCTCCTTTCTTCAGTTCTCCCTTCCTTCTTCCTTTCTTCCTTCCTCTCTTCCTTCCTTTCTCCCTTTCTCTTCCTCTCTTCCTCCCTCCCTCCCTCCTCCCTCCCTCCTTTCTTTCTTCCTCCCCCTTCCTCCCTCCCTCCCTCCCTCCCTCCCTCCCTCCCTCCTTTCTTCCTTCCTTTCTCCTTCCTTCCTTCCTTCCTTCCTTCCTTCCTTCCTTCCTTCCTTCCTTCCTTCTCTCTCTCTCTCTCTCTCTCTCTCTCTCTCTTTCTTTCTTTCTTTCTTTCTTGTTTTTCCTTTCCTTCTACTATTTCAGTCTAAGGCGGGTGCAGACGGACAGATGGTTCCCAAGAACGTCCATATATATTTTGAAAGTGATCCAAACAGGTGGAGTGCGGTCTTCCTTGGAAATGCGTGTGTACCAGCGTCCTTGCGTGGAAGCTAAGTGGTAAGCCCCTTCCCTGGGACCCTCAGCCACTCACGCCTTTGGGCCAGGCAGGGAGCTACCATCGCCGGGTGGTTGGATCGGCAGGGACTCTGGTCTTTTCCCAAACGATGCCAGTCTTCACCGGAGATGCCACCACGGCCACCCACCCCGAGGGGACCAGCCTGGTCCCAAGAGTCTGCCCTCAGCATCTTGAAGACAGGTCCTCGAACATTCTAAGCCGACCATGCTGTGGAGGTTCTGTACTTTGTCAGAGGGAAGGGACCGTGGAGGGACTGGCTGCAGTGCCCCGTGGGCGGGGGGGTCTCAGCGTGGCCTCTACTGGGGAGTCTGGGGGCTCCTCATACTGAGAGGCTGAGTTCCTGGGAGCCTGTGGAAAGGCAGGAGCTGGGAGGCCTGGGGGCCCGCACGGGGGGCCCGATGGTAAATCCGGGAACAATGGCATGGTTGTTGTGCCTCCTCCAGGCAGAGTAACCCACACGGAGCACCACCCACTGGGAGAGATTGTAAATGAGGAATGCAAGCCATCCAGAGGCCCTGCCTCCAGCCCCTCGTGGGGAAGAAGGGCAGGGAGGACTGTAACCAGAGAATCCAATAAAAACCAAAATATGCGGCTTTCCGTCCTGTTAGCCTCGAGATTTAACGGCGGGCTCAGCCGGGCAGGGCCTGGGAGGGTTTTAACGTCTCGGGGAGCCCTCGGTTCCCCGCGGTGATGCATTTGGGGACCAGATTCCTTTGGAAAGCACGGGGCACGGACGGAGCCGAGGATTGTTTTGAAGCCACTGCAGTAAGAGAGATCCCACATTCCGACGGCGGCACAGCATGGGTCCCCAATGGGTGGCGTTCGAGCTACCAGGAGTCACCCCAATAGGAGCCTTTGGACTCCCCAACAACCAGAATGTGAGCGGAGTCCGGAGCAACTTGTTGAGTCTCAACAGGCAGAGCCTGGGATGCATACATTTAAATGCGCCGAAGCCCTTAGCTGGTCTGGCTCAGTGGCTGCAGCGCGGGCCTGCGGACTGAAGGGTCCCGGGTTCAGTTCTGGTCAAGGGCACATTCCCAGGTTGTGGGCTCGATCCCAGTGGGGGGCGTGCAGCAGGCAGCCAGTCAATGATTCTCTCTCATCGTCGATGTTTCTAACTCTCTCCCCCTCTCTCTTCCTCTCTGAAATCAATAAAAAAATATATTTTAAAAATAAATATTAAATGAAATGAAATGAAAAGCGCCTAAATCCGAGGGTTTGAGAAGGAAAAACCTCAAGCAGTTTGAAATCTATCTGTGGCGATTTTCACTAGTCAGCACGTGGAGAACACCCAGCTGAGAGGATTTTTGTTTCTTCGGATGGGGCAGAAATCACACACTCAGGTTTTTACGTTACTGTTTATATATTATTTTAAGAAATCTACGCTGGTCGTCTCGGTCCTCCTGCGACTCGGCCGAAGGTCCGCAGGTGGACGACAGCCTGCTGTGCACAATCGTATGATTCAACGGACGCGAACGTGCTCCGTCTCTCTGAAGCGGCCCCCGCGCCCGCCTATTGATCTGACGCTTACCCAGGCGTGTCTTCTCGTCCGCGCGTTTTAATCATCTCATTTTAAAAGGGGATTCTTCTGAGAGAATCGCTGAGATTACGCCTCCTACACTCCACAGCCACACCGGGCCTCATACAAGGTAGGCTGTGCCTTTTTTTAAAAAAAAATTGTTGTTGTTGTTGTATCCTCACCTGGGGATATTTTGCCATTGGTTTTTAGAGAGAGCAGGAGAGGGAAAGACAGAGAGGAACATGGACGGGAGAGAAACACATGGATGGCTTGCCTCCTGTACCCGCCCTGACCAGGACCCGGGCCGGGGAGGAGCCTGAAACCCAGGTCTGTGCCCTTACTCCCTGTTCCCCGCACTGGGAATCAAGCCAGCTGCCCTGCATGTGCCCTGACTGGGAATCGAACCGTGACCTCCTGGTTCACAAGCACACGCTCAACCCCTGTGCCACTCTGGCCGAGCCCGGCATCGGAGTTTTTTTTTTTTTAATATATTTTATTGATTTTACACAGAGAGGAATTGAGAGGGATAGAGAGTTAGAAACGTCGATGAGAGAGAAATATCCACCAGCCGCCTCCTGCACACCCCCTCCTGGGGATGTGCCCGCAACCAATGTACGTGCCCGCCCCTGAGATCGGAATCGAACTCGGGACCTTTCAGTCCGCAGGCCGACGCTCTAACCACTGGGCCACACCGGTTTCGGCGGCATCGGAGTTTTGTTTTTTTTTAAACTCCCCAGCTGGTTCCACATGCCGTCAAGCCTGGGACCCCACCAGGGGCTGAAGGGACATGTTGACACAGGATGCTGGAGGGAACTGTTTTATTTTACAACCTCAAGGTTTGCTGGCGGGGCGGCAGCTCTCCAGAAACAAACGGAGGGACGGTCATCGGTGAAGGGGGCTGCCACGCAGCAGCCTAATGACACCAATGCCACTCATTCACGCCGGAGCCCCCGCCGTCCCGGCCGGGGGGGTTTGTGCTTCTCACTGTGGGGCCCTCTTCCCTCCCCACTCCCCCGCTATTGAACTCGGCGGCGCGGGGCGCTGCCCTTTATCTCCTATTTAAAACACATGCAATGACTGAAATTCATTTTCAATTTATTTTCCAATCATACGAGAGGAGGAGAGAGGAAGATTATTCTATTGAATCTCCTCCCGGCTGGCGACGGGGCGGGCAGGCTCGTTGGGGATGCGGCAGAGGGCTCCCCGCGTGTCTGCAGGGAGCGGAGTTAATCGAATAAACTAATCTCGGCTGGAGATTAACTCCGAGGAGCGGTGGGACCGGGGCGAGGCGGAATGCAAATGGCAGGGCCGCGGCGCCGGAGGCAAGTCTGGCTCTCCTCCGTCCGCTGCCCTGACGGATGCGGGCCCCTCCGCCTGGTTCTGGTTCTGGAACTGGGGATGGAGATGTGGGCCGTGGCGGTGTGCTGCCCGCAGAGGAGCTTCTGGGAGGATGGGAGGTGCTTTCTTGGCGTCTCCGGGGAGCCGGGCTGCGGCCCTGGGAGCCCAGGCTGTGGGCACTGGAGGCCAATGCTGCCTGCAGGTGAGGATGCGGCCACAGCTGCCCCTGATGGCGGCCACGCCATCTGATGTGTGGGCACAGCCTTTCCAATGCCCTTGGTGCCCTTGACCCAAGGGCGGCACAGGGGTGGGGCTGAGGACAGTGGTCTGAACACGGCTCCCGTCCGATCTGATCTCCCCGAGGTCTAGGCCTGTGGCCGGCAAACTCATCCGTCCACAGAGCCAGATATCCACAGGACCACGATGGACATTTCTTTGGAGAGCCACATTTTTATAAAACTTACACTTCTCCTAGCACCACATCTTCAACACGGGCTCGCCCAGTCCATGGTGTTTTGTGGAAGAGCCACACTCAAGGGGCCAAGGAGCCGCGTGTGGCTCGCGAGCCGCGGTTTGCCGACCACGGGTCTAGGAGAAGGCTCTGGCGCTCGGGTGGGAGGGGGTGGCCCTGGGGTCTCAGGCCCCTGGGGATGGGGGCCTGCCTGCCCAGGGGTGCTGTCTCCCGGTTCTGGGGGGACCCATCTGAATGCTGGTCTCTGGTCGTTCAGTCGTAAATGTTGCGTAGGCTTTTATATCTATAGATAAGACTCTCCTGTGCGCTTGAGATTTGCTAAGAGAACAGACCCCAAGGGCTCCCCCACCAGGCACAGTAACAACGGTGTGAGGTGACAGTTGTGTAATTAACTTGATTGTGGTCCTTACTTCACCATGCATCCCATCATCACACGGCACAGCCTACAGACACACAATATTTATCCTTTCGTGAGACCTCAGCAAAGCTAGAAAACGGAGACAGTTTTTTTAAAATAACTTAGAAAGAAGGATAACGCGAGCTAACAGGCAAGGTGCTTAAAATGCTCCTGGGACAAAGCAAGTCCCGATAAGGCTGAGCAAGTATCAGGCCAAACGGACGAACTGGGGGCGCCTGGGGAAGGAGCCCGGGCAGGGGACACAGGACGTCACAGGACAAACAGGAAATACCTTCCCGGAGTGTCAACGTGGCGATCTAAGGAGAAAAAAACACGGTAAACACGATGGACCGAGGGGCCCCAACCACGCTCTCTCCTACCGGTCAGGGCCTGTGGCCGATGCCTAAGGATGCCAGGACCCCATCCTCTCCCCTAAAAGTGACATCCGGGTCCCAGGGAGGGAGGAGGGAGGCCCCGGGCGGATGCGGAGGCACCCGGCCACCACCACGCCCTGTGGCGCCACCGTCCTGGCATCTCGCTCTGCGCCGGCCGCCTCCAGCGGGGCCCCTCCCCGCGCCGCCTTCATTAGACAGGACGCTCAGATGTCGGTAATTAGGCCGCCGTGCCCAGCTGCCGAGTCGCATTCGGTTCCAAAAAGCCCCGTGCAGGGCGACTTGTGTGTGTTTGTTAACAATGTCCCCACAACAGGCCCCGCAATTAGGGCCCATCTGCTGTGTTTCTCCGAGAGCCGTGCCAACGGCGCCCGGGAACGTGGAGGCCTCATTGTTGCGCCGCAGCAGAAGGCGTCCCCGAGGGAGCATCTGGGGTTGGGGGCAGCGGGCGGGTGGGCGAGGCGGTGGGTGGGGGGGGCATGATGGATACAGGTCCTAACTCGTACCTGTGGCGAGTGCTGACGAAGGTGGGCCCGGTAAGGTGATGGCAGGGTGTGTGTGTGAATGACTGGCTATCATGGGGTGGCTGTGCAGACCCCTCCTTTCTCCAGCTGGCCCATCCCCAGGCGGGGCATCCCCTGTGGGACTGACTGTCTGCTACTCCTGGTCCCCCCCGGGGTCCTTCCCCAGCCAGGACGGGCTGCTGGGAGCCAGGTGCCATTGCTTCCCTCGGAGCGGGGTGGGGTGGCGTGGGGCGCCTAGGACCCTCCCAGCGGGAGATGCCCCACAGCGGACCTCAGCTCCCTGAGTGCCCCAGGCCGGTCCTCAGCAGTCTCCATGGCAGCCAGATCTCTCCTCTGGGGGCTGCCGGGGGGGATACGGAGAAGGCGGGGAACAGGGAGCCACAAAGCCAGGCGCCTCCGGCTGCAGGTGTCACAGATGGAAACCAACAAGTTTTACGGCGTCTTTTCCGAGGAGGAAGCTGTGGGTGCCCGATCCTGAAAGGGGCTGTCTGTAGGGGAAGCGTCTGTGCCAAGAAGGTAAGGAGCCACAGCCTTCTGTCCGCCTTAGGTTCCCGGCGGACTGCAGGGGTGGGCAGTGTGAGAGAGAAGGGCACAACTTCCATCCTGTGGGTCCGTGAGGAGCCGCAGAGGCATCTGGGCAAAGGAGACGGCTCTTGGCTGCGGGAGGATGGATCGGTGGAGGCATGGCGACCGGAAGGGCCCACAGGGCTGCAGCCAAGAAATGCTCAGTGCACCTTGCTGTGGTGGGATCCAACTGTTGTCACTGCCCGGACACCGACCCAACCAGCTTCCCCGGGCTCCCCAAGGGCCATGGGCCGGCCTGCGGGAAGCTTCTCCGGTCTGCCTCTGACAAAGCCACGTGGGTGGGGCCCTCCCCAGCAGGATTAGTGCCCTTATGAGGAGAGGAGGACACAGGCACGCACGGAGGGAAGAGCGCGTGAGGACACGGGAGAGGCGGCCGCCTGCAGGCCAAGGAGCGAGGCCTCGGCAGACACCAGCCCTGCCCACACCTTGATCTCGGACCTCAGCCTCCGGGCGGTGACGGCCAGTCTCTGTGGCTGAAGCCGCCGGTCCGAGGCCCTCAGTTCTGGAGGCCCGGGCAGACGCAATGTGAGGAACTGCAACATCGCATACGGCGTGTTTCTACAGAGGCGAGAACCCCGGGACATGGACGCCATCGATGTAAGGCACGGAGAGACGGGGTAAGGAGCCGCGCACTCCCGTAGGGCAGAGGGAGCAATGGCTTGGAGGTCGGGCAGTTGGCCGACCTCCCCATTTGCCCTCTCGGGGCCTGGGCACCCCCATCTGCGTGTGAGGGGCCTGGACCAGGTGCGGCTGTTCCTCCTGGCTCTCACACAACCTGGAGCCTGGCTCCTCCCACACATTTCCCCCACTCCCTCCCCCCCATCCCCATGAAGGAAAAGGCAACAGTGACATCTTTCCCGTTATCTCCCCGCCTGGGCCCGCCCCCTAGGGAGGGCGCTTTAATGAGAATGGATTTGGGGGAGCTTTGCCGGCAGCCTTTGGAGAATTTGGCTGACAGTCAGGATGAGAAGGGAAAACTCAGACACGTAAGAATTCATGAAATCCCAGCAAAAAATATAGCTATTAAAGGTGAAAGGGGAGGGGGGTAGCTAGGGAGAGGGGAGATAACAGGGGGTCCTCAGCAAACCCGGAAAGGCGTCTGCTCACGGGGCGACCGGAGGAGGGGCGCACAGGCTGTGAGGGCCCCCCAGGACCTGGCAGAACCCTTACCCCTGGGACATGGCGGGCAGAGGGGCTCAAACAGCCGCCACCTTTGAAAGAGCAACCGACGGATGTCACAGAGCCGGCCATCAACAGGTACAACCTCCAGCAGTAATAATAGTAACAACAACAATGACGACGACAACAACGTCCCCTCCTCACCTCTGCCGGGCTCGTCCTGCGTATGTCACTGACCCCCCACAGAAGTCCTCGGAGGAGAACAGGGAAGAACTGTTCCCGTTTTGTGGACAGACGTGGCAACGGACAGATGGGGGGAGGGACGGTCTCGCCCCAGTCTCGCCCAGAGCCTGGTAGCTAAGATGGACGGCGCTGTCCCCAGCGCGGGCAGGCTGTGTCAGACGCCCAGGAGCCCGGCTGCTTTTGCTGCCCTGAGCGCCCCCATTTCCCTGAGCCCCCTGTCTGAGAGAGAAGAAAACGGCTCAGGTTACGGATGGGGAAACTGAGGCCCAGAGAGGGGCTTCCGGGAACACCAAGGTCTTGGGTCTCTTCGGAGTGCGGTATTGCTTTCCCCTGAGCGGCTCAGCCTCTCTCTGCCCGGGAACTCCGGAGCATCTGCCAAGACTCTGCTCAAATGTCAAGGGTGGGCCCTTCCACGCGCCCCACAGGCAAATCTTCCCCTCGGGGCTCTCTCCTGTGTCCTTGTTTGTCCGATGCCCTGGGTACTTCCCCTTGCAGAAATCTTTAAAAGGACAACAACACCGAATCAATGAAAGATACCCAGGCTCCCATGCAATAGGATTGATGTTGGCTACAATGCTGCCATATCCCTCCCACAATGCTGCCATATCCCTCCCACAATGCTGCCATATCCCTCCACAATGCTGCCATATCCCTCCACAATGCTGCCATATCCCCCCACAATGCTGCCATATCCCTCCACAATGCTGCCATATCCCTCCACAATGCTGCCATATCCCCCCACAATGCTGCCATATTCCTCCCTCCCACAATGCTGCCATATTCCTCCCACAATGCTGCCATATCCCTCCCACAATGCTGCCATATCCCCCCACAATGCTGCCATATTCCTCCCTCCCACAATGCTGCCATATTCCTCCCACAATGCTGCCATATCCCTCCCACAATGCTGCCATATCCCTCCACAATGCTGCCATATCCCTCCCACAATGCTGCCATATCCCTCCACAATGCTGCCATATCCCCCCACAATGCTGCCATATCCCTCCCACAATGCTGCCATATCCCCCCACAATGCTGCCATATCCCCCCACAATGCTGCCATATCCCCCCACAATGCTGCCATATCCCTCCCACAATGCTGCCATATCCCCCCACAATGCTGCCATATCCCTCCCACAATGCTGCCATATCCCCCCACAATGCTGCCATATCCCCCCACAATGCTGCCATATCCCTCCCACAATGCTGCCATATCCCTCCCACAATGCTGCCATATTCCTCCCACAATGCTGCCATATCCCCCCACAATGCTGCCATATCCCTCCACAATGCTGCCATATCCCTCCACAATGCTGCCATATCCCCCCACAATGCTGCCATATCCCTCCACAATGCTGCCATATCCCTCCACAATGCTGCCATATCCCCCCACAATGCTGCCATATCCCTCCACAATGCTGCCATATCCCCCCACAATGCTGCCATATCCCTCCACAATGCTGCCGTATCCCTCCCTCCCACAATGCTGCCATATCCCTCCCTCCCACAATGCTGCCATATTCCTCCCACAATGCTGCCATATTCCTCCCACAATGCTGCCATATTCCTCCCTCCCACAATGCTGCCATATCCCTCCCACAATGCTGCCATATTCCTCCCACAATGCTGCCATATTCCTCCCACAATGCTGCCATATTCCTCCCACAATGCTGCCATATTCCTCCCTCCCACAATGCTGCCATATTCCTCCCTCCCACAATGCTGCCATATTCCTCCCACAATGCTGCCATATTCCTCCCTCCCACAATGCTGCCATATTCCTCCCACAATGCTGCCATATTCCTCCCACGTCTTCTTTAAGCCAAAGCACTCCACTGGGGGTGAACAAAGAGGTGTCCTTTTTGGAAACAATGAAAGCAGTAACACATTGAGGAGGAAGTGAAAGTATTTCACCGGGAAGTTCAAGCTCTCCCTTCTTCTCGGCCCGTAGGTAGGTGTGCGTGCAAAATAGAACCCACGTTGCATAGGAAGCAATAGACAGCTGAACCAAAGATTGATAACCATTGATGACAAGACATGGAACGTTGCTGGTACCCAGAGGCTCCCTGCACTGCCCCCCCCCATTCGAACCGTCCCCTGTTCCACCTGCGGGTTCTGAGACAGGGCCCTTTAGCTTCCTTGGTGCTGGACGTGGTGTGAACGGGATCCTTTGGCGAACACTGTGTGTGTACTTCACCGTGTGGACTTGATGCTGTGACCGTGAGATGCTGTTACACATGTGATGTGCCCTTGAAAGACACAATCCGAGGCCTGTGTGTTGGTGGCATGTGGTGTGTTTCCAGTGTGCAGCGACAAGAACCCGGCCGCTACCCGTGTCTCCCCGTGTACCGTGTTCGGTGTGCATGTTTTCTGGGACACACGCCTTGTGGGAGAATCTCCAGGTCGGAGGATGTGTGTGACCCCAGGCCCGCCGGATAACGCCGGGCATTGCTTCCTGAGAGCCTGGACTCTTCACAGCAGCAGCCGACTGCTTTACCAAAATCATGCGTCCAGGGAGACGTGGGGCTTTTAAAGGGGAAATTGGGAACCCAGGGAGCGGAGGGCATCGCCTACCGAGGCCGGGAGTCCAGGCATCTGTCTGCGGTGGCATCCGTCTCCCCCGTGCAGGCGCCGGGCCCTGGAAATCGCTGGACTCAGCTGCCCCGGGGGTTACCCGGGACGCCTCGCGCCTGTCCCGCCCGCTCGCTGCCCGGGCGGCACCTGCTGACAAAGCAGAAGGAGAGATGTTAGCAGCGATTTGGACTTCATCTCCCGGCTGCTTCATTACACCGGAGCCGGAGCTCGCCGTCAGAAGGGGGGGTGCAGAGGGGGGACTCGGCTCAGAACTCTCAATGCGGCTGGAGCTGCACGGGGTGGCCCTGCCTCAGTTTCCCTCTGACTTCATCCGGGATTCCTTTGGCTGTGACCCCAGCCCGTGTCTCCTCGGGGGTCACTCTGGCACGCACCCCCTTCCTCCCACCCACCTTTATCCACAAGATCCTCCGTGGACCCCATGGGGGCCTCTCTGAGTCACAAGGAGCCCCCCCCCCTCCCCCCCCCGTTCATTATCCGGCCCAGTATGTCGGCGAGGGCTGTTGACAAATCCACGGATTCTCTGGCCAAATGTGCAGCCTGCTCCCCAGCTTTCATGTTATAATGAAGTAAAGACCGAGCGAGACATCTTAATATCCTCTTCTGCTAGAAAACGGGGTGTTTTCTCCCCCCCTCCCTCTGCCCTAATAGATACATTAATACCATCAAACATTCCGAAAAGATCCTTTATGAAAACATCTCCCTTGCATGTGAAGGGGGGGGGGGAAAGAGAGAAAGAAAAGAAAAAAAGGGTTTTATTATAAAACGGGAGAAAATTGTTCCCACTTGTGGAAAAAGCCCCATCCTCCCGCCGAGAAACGGGCCCCCCGAGTCCCGCCCCCCCTTCAATTAATTTCCCACTAATCCATTTCTTTCTCGGGCGGGGAGGCGGAGGCGAGGGCCTGAGTGATGAAGGCGCCGGGGCCGCCGAGGTGTTGGGCTCTGCAATTCCGTCCCTGAATTTGGTGATTACGAACAGGACAACTTTTTTAATTTGCTCTTTTGTCTGGATTCCCCGGCTGGCAATCTGCTCGGCGAGCTCGGCTTTTTAATCAATCACCTAGATAATCAAATGTCACTGGCTATCTGCTCCGTGTAATTACTTTTGCAATTAAAAATCAACCCCGAGTTGCCTCATCTAATTAGAGGGACGGGCAGATCCGCGTCGAGATTGATTTTTTAATAAATATTGACTTAAAACGCCATAATCTCATCATATTCTCTCATTTTCTTTGTACCAAAAATCAAACAAATGGAAGCGTTAGCAAGCGGGAGGCATCGCATCGCGGGAGGCCGCACAGAAGCCCGGCTTATCTGGGCACTCAGTAGCGCCCACCTCCTTATTGGGGGGGGAGCGGGGGGAAGAACAAAGCCACCCAACGATTGTATTTCACACGGATATTGTTGCAAGACCACGGTCCCGGGAGCTTCTAAATTTCACTCGCGGTGCAGCCGGGGACCAGCCTCTCTGTGGATGCTATTGTTGCTTTGAAAGCAGTCCGGTCTCTGCTAAAGAATTCTCAGCGGGAGCGGAGAAAGGCACAGAGTTGCTTCCTCCTGGAGAGATGGTCCCTGGGAGTTTCCATAAATGCACGGAGCAGCATCTAACGGGGCAGGTGGATCTTCCCGGCTCCGCTGCCCCGGGCCTGTGGTGGATTGTAATTAAAACACTGTCAATATCACAGTCCGCTGCCTTTGGGTTGTAGCGGCTGATGTCGGACACGGCAAAGCCACAGTCTCGGTAAGGGATTACCGGCGGGAAGAGAGCACACTTTTCTCCGAGAACAATTGGCCTAAGATGAAATGGAATGGTGTCTTGCCTGCCTGTTAAGAGAGAGAGAGAGAGAGAGAGAGAGAGAGAGAGAGAGAGAGAGAGAGATCTTGTCAGTGACCCCGACAGAATTCCATTTAAACCTCGGCCGCTGGGGGCGAGGATGAAGAAGGAAGAACGCATCAGCATCCGTGCTTTATTCCCGCACAAAGAAGGGACTCCTGGCTCCGTGAGTGCTCACACAGGGAGGAGCGGGGAATTGCCCACAGAGGACTGCACAGGTCACTCTGAGAGAAGGGGGAGAAGAGCCATCACCAAACTGCTGGGTGCTCTTGGTGGCAAAACAAACAGAGGAGGAAGGCCAGACCCAAACAAAAGAGCCAAGGACAGTGAGAGAGAAAGAGAGAGAGAGCAGGGATTCCAACTCTGGCCTCCCTCCAGGAGGCTAATACGTCATCATTGGGATTTCAGCCCTTCTATCAGCTCCAGGTCCAAGTGATCATTTCCCAAAAAGGTGGTCCACCAGCGCTTGGTCCCATAAAAGGTTGTTTCATAAAACAAGGGCTTTGTGGTCAAACCACTTTCAAAAATACAAGATTCGCTACCTCCGTGCTGGAGGGAAGTGATGGATACGCATTGTGTTGGAAAGTCTCCGGGAAGTCCCACAACAAAGAAGTATTTGGCTCAGAATTTATCAAATTTATTTTTCATAAATTGTTCTATCATCCATCCTATCCATCATCCACCCTATCTATCATCTATCATCAATCTATCCATCCATCCCATCTATCTGTCTACCTACCTATCTATCTACCTATCTATCATCTATCCATCTATCCATCCATTCTATCTATCTATCTATCTATCATCTATCCATCCATCCTATCTATCATCTATTTATCTACCCTATCTATCATCTATCATTAAACTATCCATCGTGCTATCTATTTATCTATCATCTATCATCCATCCTAGCTATCATCTATCATCAATCTATCTATCTACCAGTCTATCTACCTACCTACCTACCTACCTGTCATTTATTTAGCAGGTATCTTGTAGAAATATTCTCTCGGTACACGCTCAGGGAATCACTGGCATATACACAACACAAGGCACCTCAGCCTCTCTGGGGAGCAAACTCTGTCTCTCAGAAGGGTGGCTGATGACGTGTTCTCAGCACAAGGTAACAACTCACACGTCGAAGCTGTGGCCATGCCCAGTGACCACTGAAGAGGAGGAAGGAGGCGGGGGGGGGGGGTGGTCCCGGGCTATGGAAAGGAGGCCTTGTCCATGGTTCTTGCCAGAGCAGACCTCCGCCAGTGTGTGCTCCAGCCCTGTGCGGGTGGAGGGATGCCCATTCCGAGGTGCAGGAAGGGCGCAACTCTACCAAAAGTTTGAGAAATGAATAGACAGAGGAAAGGGGACTGACTAGTTGATATGTGTTGACTATTGAGGAGATGGTAGAAAATGGGCTAAATGTTGGACCTGCCTTTTCTTTTTTTCCTTTAACCATCACAAGATTATGAAGCAGGCACTGTCTGGATTCTTCTTCTTCTCATTACACCCATGGGAACACTGAGGATTCAAAGCGAAGTGCTTGTCAAAGGCCACAAAGCTGGGACCTGAGGGAGTTAAAGAAAGTTACCAAACACTTTGGCCTCAACCACTTCTTCCAGGAGTAACCCGGGACAAGAGGTGGGGGCTGGCATGGGGGAGAGAGACGGTGCTACTATGCGAGAAAGCACCCTTTGGGTGGGGGGAGAGGTATACCAGTTGCCCGTGGCCATAACAATGCCGTGTCACAAACCACCTCAAAGCTCAGTGGCCCAAGCGCTGCATGCTGACTTAGCCCCTGACTCTTCAGGTTGCCTGGGAGTTCCTCTGGTCTTGGCCAGTGGTCGGCGGTGGTTTGGCGAGGGGCTCTGCTGCCTGGGACGGCTCTCGCCCCGGTTTCAGGCTTAGCTGGCTATGGTTGGGCCGGGAAGGCCTTGGCTTGGCCAACCGGCCAACTCAGCTCTGCTCCATGCGTCTCACCTGCCAGCAGGCTGGCCGGGGTGTGTTCTCACCGAGGAGGCAGAGGAACGAGAGAGGAACAGAAAGTCAACGAGAGTTGACCAGAGCAAATAAATGACAGGTAGGTAGGTAGGTAGGTAGATAGATAGATAGATGATAGCTAAGATGGATAATAGATGATAGATAGATAGATAGATAGATGATAGATAGCATGATGGATAGATAGATTGATGATAGATGATAGATAGATAGATAGATAGGGTAGGTGGATAGGTAGATGATAGGATGGATGGATAGATGATAGATGATAGATAGACTGGTAGATAGAGAGATAAAATGGATGGATAGATGATGACAGACGATAGAATAGATGATAGATGATAGATAGATAGCAATCAGAGCAAGTCATGTGACTGAGCCCAGAGCAAAGGGTGCAGACCCAGGAAAGCGAAGCCATGGGAGAGAAGTGTCCTGAGCGGTCCAACAAGCCACCTTTTCCCAGAATTCCACTCATCGGACCATCTGTTACGCAGGGGGCCTCCTCCGTGTCAAACCCAGGACCTCGCCCTGTCCTTCGCCCTGGGCTGCTGTGGGCGGGGCTCCAGGTACCAATGGTTGGCACACGCCATACGTGGGAGCACTCCCGCTCCAGGTGGCTTACACACCTCCCTCAGAGGAAGCCGGAGAGGGCTGCGCCAGGAAGGGCCACCTCTGGAGGGGGACTCATTGATCGGCCACCCGCTTCCCTCCCTGGGCCTCTGTTCGAGCTGTGTCATCGTTGCAGCCCTGACTTCAAGCTTCCACAGCAGCCCCTCGGGAGCCAGAGTGAAGGTTTAGAGGCGTCCAAAGCCCAGGGTCCCGACCCAGATGCCAGCAGGCGCTCCGAATACACGAGACTGGAGTCCTTCGACAAGAGCACACTTTTGTTCACGCACAAAATACACCCAAAGAGCCCTTCGTTCAACATGGAAATATGCCCTCTGCTATTTTATTTATTTTTTTAAAAAATATATTTTTGTTGATTTCAGAGAGGAAGGGAGAGGGCAGGAGAGATAGAAACATCAGTGATGAGAGAGAATCACTGTCGGCTGCCTCCTGCACACGCCCCCTTAGAGTTCGAGCCCGCAACCCAGGCCTGTGCCCTGACCGGGAATCGAACCGTGACCTCCTGGTTCGTAGGTCAACACTCAACCACGGAGCCATCTGGCCAAGCTCTACTATATTTCTTACAATGTTGTCTGGTCTTGGTCTAGATTTTGTTTTTACATTTTTTTGTGAGCATCGTGGTTACAGGGGTGTGTTTCTTTTTCTTTTTCTTTTTTTTTAAATATATTTTATTGATTTTTAACAGAGAGGAAGGGAGAGAGATAGAGAGCTAGAAACGTCGATGAGAGAGAAACATGGAACAGTTGCCTCTTGCACACCCCCTCCCGGGGATGTGCCCGCAACCAATGTACATGCTCTTGACCGGAATCGAACCTGGAACCTTTCAGTCCGCAGACCGACACTCTACCACTGAGCCACACCGGCTTCGGCAACGGGGGTGTGTTTCTAAGCAAACCATGAGTCGGCAATACATGACAGCGGCCCGTCGCTCTGCCGCTAAGTGAGGCAGGACGGGACGTTCCCACTGACGGGGCGTTATGACGTGGGCGCCGGGCCCACGCAGGCCAGCACGCTCTCTGACCGGGTCCAGTGAAGCTTCTCGCCTGCTGCTCACTCTCTGAGCTGTTGTTATTATATCTCTCCTTTTGGCATTATCGATCGAGAGGACTAGAGAACCGATGGCTGCGTACCCCAGGCCGGCAAAAAGGCCCTTGCCTCCCGTGGCCCCACATTTCCGTCGCGTCTGCCTCGGGAGGAGGGCTCGGGGCGAGCCGGGGGATTAAGCCCCACGCGATCATTATACGGATTTCCAAATGTCAAGTGCTCCGGCGGAGATGACGATTCTTATCTCCTTATTTTGACAGGAACCCGCGTGTGGCCGCCACCCCCGTCACCGTAGCCCAGGCGAGGGGGAGCCGACTGAATAAAGACAGAGGTTCGCCCGCCACCGGGGTCCCCTCGGCCGTCCCCCTTCCCCCCCGCCCCCGCCCGCGTGTACGACAGCGCGTAATAGACATTTCCCTCCGCACGAAATAATAAGCAAGAG
This sequence comes from Nyctalus aviator, assembly GCA_036971965.1. Lineage (NCBI taxonomy): Eukaryota > Metazoa > Chordata > Mammalia > Chiroptera > Vespertilionidae > Nyctalus > Nyctalus aviator. Next base: position 43,973,915 of record CM072936.1, on the reverse strand, counting down.
CGGCACTTATCGCGCGGCGCCTCCAGCCAGTGGCGGGAGGAAATTAGAAAAGTCCAATGAAGCCGAGAAGTAATTAATCATCGTGCGGCGGCGGGAGCCTGTCAGATCGGAAGGGTCCTTCCCGCTGATAATGCTCCCCAACTCAATTTAGACGGGGAGGCATTAGAATATTCTCTTCCTCTGGCAAAAAAATAAAAAAAGAAAAAAAGAAAAGAAAAGAAAAGAGAAAGGAAGAAGAAAAAAAGATGGGTGTGAGCACCAACGGGCCCACTGTAGTCGGCGCTCTGGCCGGCCTGACCCACTTACAGCCGCTCTGGCCAGAATCGAAGCAACGCGGTCCGCTCCTCGGGGCACCGGGAAATCATAAACCCACCTTCTCGGCAGTCTTAGCTCTCCGAGAAAAATTAAAGTTCGCTCCTATCGATCAAGGGAGCGGATCTCCCCGTAGAGCCGGGGAGGGAAAGGCGGGGAAGGCACGCGTTTACCACGGGCCTGTAATGAGCCGGGATGCTTTGGAGACCGAGTGGAATAAATGAAGCGGGCTCCGCGGGAGCCGAGGAGGGCTCCGGGAGAGACCGGCAGGGCAACGAGCTGCTTTCAGGGACTGTGGGGGGAGGGGGCATGGGGAGATGGTGGCCCCTCACGGACAGACACCTGCCTTTGGGACAGCCTGTGTCACTCACACGGTGGTCCATGCTCCCCTCTCACACACACACCCATCCTCATCTCCCCGTGCCCAGAAAGGTGCCATAGACACGATCATACTTCTATCGCTTCCTCACGGGGCTCTGAGGAAGGCAGGGGCCTCAGAGCGGCCGGGCCCAGGAGCTGGGACTCCAATGCCCACTGGGACTGGGAAGGGAAGGGAAGAGGGAAGCTGGCAGAGAAGGGACATTAGGGGATGGTGAGGCCTGGGGCCGGTTGGGACGCGCTTGCTGTCCCTAAAGGGGGCAGCCTCTGTTTGATGCCCTCCTCGGTGAGGGGCAGTTCTTACACCGTGGTGTGGCCGGATCTTCTCATTGGCCAAAATGAGCCCAGGTCTGGCGTTCAACGTGAAATCCCCTCGTTTTTGAATACGGGCAGCCTACTAATGGAATTTTTAAAAAGTTTTTTAAATGAGTGTGTGTATCCACCATTGCCTACTGTTTGTAGTGTGGTCGACAAAGGGGTACAGGCGCCCCTTCCCCCCCAATACTGTGCTTCTAACACGGCTCTGGGCCCCCACGGCGTTTGAATCCTGGCCCCGGGCGGTCTGGCTCTGAGCTAAGACTGCCGAGAGGGTGGGTTTATCATCCCCACAGACACAGAGCTTTGCCATCCCTCCACGTGTGGACTTGAGAAGCCTCCATCCAAACACACACACACACACACACACACACACACACGCGTGGCCAACCTATTTGGCTTTCTTGTTATCTGCACGTGGCTGAGGGCGAGGAGAGGAGGCAGGGGAGGGGAGGAAGGGGAGGAGAGACGGAGGGCAGAGGAGGGCAGAGGAGGTGCAGAGGGAAATAATGAGCGAGCGGGCGGGAGCACGCGGCCCGGCCTGGGAAGGACCCCGCTCCTCCGGCTGCTGGAGGAGACGTGTCCCCGGCTTGTTTACAGACGGGGTGTTAGGGCCTCGTAAACAGGAGGGCTTTAAAAGGGTCCTCGAGATGGCGGAGCGGTGCTGAGCAAACGGCCCGTGTACACAGCGGAGTGGAGATGAAAGGACCACTCGGGCCCTTATCTGCCCCGGGCCCGCGGCGGGTTTGAGCCGGCCCGGAGCGGGCGGCGCTGGCGGAGAGTTCAAAGCCGTTTTGGGAACGGATAACGCAATCAGGAGTTTGTCTCCCTGCTGAAATATTTAGGGAGAACAAGATATCGCGCTGACCTGCCTACACCTGGGACCTCTCTGAACGCTGTTAAAATGTGTGTGGAGCTTGTTTGTAGTCTTAATCTTTAATGGGCTTCTGCGTTTTTCAAAGGGTAGAATTTGGCACAACAAAACCAAATCAAAAGAGGGGGGGGAGGGAAAGAGAGAGAGAGAGAGAGAGAGCTCTGCCCCCATCCAGGGAGGTATGTTTGGTAACCTTAGCTGTTCCCGTGCATTCTGGAAATCAAAAGAAAAAGGCATATGGTCCGACCTTCCCCTCACAGCTGTGCATGGCCCTTTAAGACTCCTTCCTTCCACCTAAAGCGCTGGGACCTGGGGCTGCAGCCACCAGGGACCCGCAGGGCGCTGCCGGTGGCCAGAGCTGCCCCAGAGAACATCCCCCAGGGAGAGGCCGGGTGTTTCCAGTTTATGGCCCCCCTGGTTTTGTTCTGAGGGGCCTGGGTGCTAAAAACCAAGCAGGGCTAGTCTGCAGGGTAGAGGGGTGACAGCAGAAGAAGTCAATCTCGTAATTTAAGGAAGGATTCCCAGAGCATTCCGAGCTCTCAATGGGACAGAATGCATGTAAGATGGCCACGGGGTACTTGGCATATAGAAGCAGCAGCACAATGCATAATTGGGGGGTGAGGGGGGAGCTTCTTCCCTCTCTCCTCCTCCTCCTTCTCCTCTTCCTCCTCTTCTTCCTCTTCCTTCTCAGCATCATCTTTATCACCCATATCATTAGCATCAGGAGGACTCAGATGTGCACCCCTCTCCCTCCCAATATGCCTTCTTCTAGCTCGATGGCAGAGAGGAGGACTGGATTCTAGCCTTTGAATAGAAGGCCACGGTGTCCGGGGAAGCTCTGCAGGGGGCAGGCTGGAAGTGGGGAGGGGAACCCCCAAGGTCTGTCTCCGGTTGGTTCTGAGGGGACCCCTGCTGCCTAGATGGTACTTCTTCCATCACCGGGATGAACCAATGGCCGTCTCGCCTCTCCCCAAGTCATGAGCCAAAAAAAAAAAAAAAAAAAAAAAAAAGAACAGTCCGATCTCTGACCTTCACCTTCCCACGCTGAGTCTCCCCCCGGAGCAGGTGTAAAAGTGATTCGGATCGAGGGCAAGTCGAGTTGTTCCAGGTGGCGGCCCCGGCCCAGCTGCCCGGCCTCCCACGTGGGGGCGGGGGGGTCCCCGTTAGGAATCACAGGCCGATCCCCAATGTCTCCGCTGGATCTGTCGTGTCGGAGGTGGGATGTTCCCAGACTCTGGTCACTCATCTATATAACGGGGACCGTCGCTGTTTCAACTTCCTCACGGGACCTCTCTGCGCGAGAGTCGCAACAGCCACCACCGCCAAGGACAGAGTACCTACTGTGTGCTATGTACCTACTGTGCGCCACGTGCAGCGGTCGGCAAACTCATCAGTCCGTGGAGCCAGCTATCCACAGGACAACGATGAAAATTCCTTTGGAGAGCCACATTTTTTTAAACTTCAACTTCTTCTCACGCCACTTCTTCAACATGGACTCGCCCAGGCCGTGGTGTTCTGTGGAAGAGCCGCCCTCCAGGGGCCCAAGAGCCGCCTGTGGCTCCTGCGCCTCCGTGTGCCAACCACGGCTCTAAGCCATATGGCTTTGCATCACTGCACGGCCACTTCGTCAGGAAGTAAATAGCTTGCAGATGAAAGCTGCTATGGGAGACCCTCACCTTCCCAACAGCGGACCGCACTTAATGTCAATGTCACACACTGGCGAGGGTGCGAAATCTCACAGCCGCGGCAGGAAAGGGCGTGGCGATGTTTAATGGGATAGAGAAGCGTGGGTCCTGGGAGTCAGCCACCCCTCTCAGCTCTGCACATAGAGAAACTCCACTCCTGTGCTCTGGGAGCCTCAGAGAAGAATTTTCGTAAAGAATTGCTCATGAGCCCTGGCTGGGTTGGCTCAGTGGATAGAGTGTAGGCCTGCGGGCTGAAGGGTCCCGGGTTTGATTCCAGGACAGGGCACAGGCCTGGGTTTCGGGCTCGATCCCCAGTGTGGGGCATGCAGGAGGCAGCCGATCCACGATTCTCTCTCATCATTGATGTTTCTCTCTCTCTCTCTCCCTCCCCCTTCCTCTCTGAAATTAATAAAAATATATTTAAAAAAAGAATTGCTCACGATAGCGAGAACGCTGAAAATAATGATCATTCCTAACAGGGAACATGTGATGGCAGTGAAAATGACTGCTCGGTGCTACCACACGTGGACACGGGTGAAGAAAGCATGGGGCAGAAGAACAGGAGCACATACATGTGCAGAGGAACATATATGAGTAGCTAAAGATTAAAAGAAACACCTGGCAATGAGCAAGCTCCATTCAGGGCCGCTGTTCCGTATGGAGAAGAGGGGGAGGAGGGAGGGAAGGCAATACTAGGGAGAGGCCTGGGGTCCTTCTCCTGCATTTGTCTCATTCCATCTCTTCACGCTGTGAGTTTTCATACTTCCTGGGGCATCTCAAACATTTCCTCATTCACTGGTGAAAATAAACGAACGTTGTGAAGATGAAAGAAGCAGATGAGAGTCTGGTGGGGGGTAAGGGGGAGAGATCAACCAAAGGACTTGTGTGCATGCCTATGGGCCTAGCCAGTGGCCATGGACAACGGGGGGGGGGGGGGGGCATATGTGGGGAGGGGTTTGGGATGGGAATGGGGGGGTGAGGACAATTATGAGACACCATAGTCAATAAAATAAAATAAAATAAAATAAAATAAAATAAAATAAAATAAAATAAAGAAGCAGAAGAAATGGGATTCAAACCTCTCAGAAGGCAGAATGTGCCGGAAGGGAATGCAGGGGAGCTGCGGGGGCAGCTTGCTGGGGCCCCTGGGACAGGTGGGCAGCAGGTCCAGCGTGGGCCCGCACAGAGCACCCTGCTCACGGCCAGACGCTCGGGCGTGAATCCCAGGAACAGGAAGGGCCCAGGGATGGGACGTGAGCAGGAGGGAGCAAGAGCCTCTGGGTCCACAGAGGTCCTGTCACAAGCCCACGGGGGGAAATGGTGGATTTATAAATTGAACGAAAAGGCCACTCTGGGACAGTAACAAACACAGGGTCCCACGTAAGCAGGTATGTTCGGTGTGTGCGGGTGTGCGTGCGTGCGTGCGTGCGTGCACACGCGTGTGTGTGTCTCCGGCTACACGCCAGAGCCCTCGCTCCGCTACACTTCTTTTGTTGGGCCAGGTAATATTTTTGAAAAACAGCATTACAAAAGGTTAAATGTAGAACAGATGTAAGTTATAAAATACAAGCTGATCAAAGCTGAGATTTTGAGACAGATATGTTAGCAAATGATGATAAATCCGTCCCAGTAGGACTGTAAGAAGCAGACAAATGTAACTGCGAGCCGGAGAAAGTCAAGGGGCCAGGCGGGGGGAAGGGAGGAGAGTGAAAACAAATGTCGGCGTTAATTCCGGCGAACTCAGGCGGAACATCAAGGCCCCGGCGCCGAGATCGGACGCACCATCTACTCCACTTTCCCTGCAAGAATAATCAAATTCCGGGATTTCTCAAATAATCCAATTACGGACTCCGAGCCCAGCGTCTCTGCCGTCCCGGGCCGTCTCCCCGGCCGCTGACTCCTGGTTTCAACCTTTTCAAGCAACAGATGCCCGGCTCTGGTTTCAGGCTTGTTCAAAATCAGCTTTTCGAGCTGGGGCGTCTAAAACTTCTCATTAAAAAGCCGGATAATTTATAGCCACGTCATTAACCCGCTTCCTCTGCCTACCGTGATGAACTTATCATTGGAGGGGCGGGGGGGGTGGGGAGGGGGGAGGGTTGTTACGGGGCATGTGTATTTTAACAAAACCTTACGGCTCCTTTCTGGGAAGGCAGCGGGGAAACAAAATTAAATAAATCAACCCTCTCTGTGTCAATAAATGAAGCCCCCGAGAAGTAAACTGTTTACGGAGGCTTAAGTGAAACCGAAAACATTGAAAGATCAAGGAGAGAAGGAGGTAATTGTGGGAGCTGTCAGCGGGGGACCGCTGCGATAATTTGATTTGAACTCCGCTAACAAATGACCTCTCCCGCTCTCCCAACTTTAGTATCTGTTTATGCTCCGACAAATTGAAACCCCGCCGCTCAGCTGCGCGGGCCGGGGCCCCAGCTCGCCGGCCCATCAGCCGGCCGATTAGTTCAAGGTGGGGATGGATTAGCTGTCCGTCCCCGGCCTCCCCGAGCCCTCCGGAATATTTTGTCTTTCCCCGCTGGGGGAAAAAGGGTGCGGACATATGTAACTAATAAAGGAACAGGCTCCTATGGACGGGGCGGTTGAATGGAAGGAATGCAGAACAAAACTATAAAATAATAATAGACAAAGGAGCCGTGAGGACGGGGGAGGGGGGTGGCGAGGAGGTAGGAGAAGGGGAGTGGGGGGGGAATCGATACCTCCTCGCTGGTCCCGGGCGTCCCCAGGAACGTGGTAAAGGGGGTGTCTGTTGTGTGTGCCATCTCCCCAGCACGCGGGAGATCAAGCCCGGGGCCTGACACCAGATGAAAAGCCTGATGGATGAGAGGGACGGGGATGTCTGACCCCCTAAACCGTATTCTACGAGGGTCCCGGGCTTTTAAAGCAATAAGCGGGGCCGTAAATCACGGCGCCCCGGGTCTGTCCGGATGCGTCCGGATGCCCGTGGATGTTATTCGCCTGTAATGTTTTTTTAAGGAGATTCATGAGCCCTCGGCACGCGTGCTCCATCAGAACCCCCACGCCCCGGCCCACGTGTGGAGAGAGGCGGCTCGGCCTGCCTGGGGTTTCAGAAGCGAGCGGGGACGCCGAGGTGGAAATGTGTTTCCCATAAAGGGGAGGACATTTCAGAACGACGCCAGACACCCGGGCCCGGCCTCCTGAGGTCAGTAACGAACCCGTTGGGAGAGGGAGCGTGGAGGCGGCGGGATGGGAGGGGAAGGAGGGATGGATGGAGGAGGGATGGATGGAGGAGGGATGGATAGAGGAGGGATGGATGAAGGAGGGATGGATGGAGGAGGGATGGATGGAGGAGGGATGGATGGAGGAGGGATGGATGGAGGAGGGATTGATGGAGGAGGGATGGATGGAGGAGGGATGGATGGAGGAGGGATGGATGGAGGAGGGATGGATGGAGGAGGGATGGATGAAGGAGGGATGGATGGAGGAGGGATGGATGAAGGAGGGATGGATGGAGGAGGGATGGATGGAGGAGGGATGGATGAAGGAGGGATGGATGAAGGAGGGAGGGATGGATGGATGGATAAAGGAGGGATGGATGAAGGAGGGATGGATGGCGGAAGGATGGATGGAGGAGGGATGGATGAAGGAGGGATGGATGGAGGAGGGATGGATGGAGGAGGGATGGATGAAGCAGGGATGGACGAAGCAGGGATGGATGGAGGAGGGATGGATGGAGGAGGGATGGATGAAGGAGGGATGGATGGATGGATGGATAAAGGAGGGATGGATGAAGGAGGGATGGATGGCGGAAGGATGGATGGAGGAGGGATGGATGAAGGAGGGATGGATGGAGGAGGGATGGATGGAGGAGGGATGGATGGAGGAGGGATGGATGAAGCAGGGATGGACGAAGCAGGGATGGACGAAGCAGGGATGGATGGAGGAGGGATGGATGAAGGAGGGATGGATGGAGGAGGGATGGATGGAGCAGGGATGGATGGAGGAGGGATGGATGAAGGAGGGATGGATGGAGGAGGGATGGATGGAGGAGGGATGGATGAAGCAGGGATGGATGGAGGAGGGATGGACGAAGCAGGGATGGATGGAGGAGGGATGGACGAAGCAGGGATGGATGGAGGAGGGATGGATGAAGGAGGGATGGATGGAGGAGGGATGGATGGAGGAGGGATGGATGGAGGAGGGATGGATGAAGCAGGGATGGATGAAGGAGGCCGGAGAATGGAGGGTGAGAGGCTCGGGCTGTGGACGGGAGGCCATTTCTCCGCCGCGATGAGCCCTGGGCCTTGGTCAGCTCACCCCTTCCCGTCCACAGGTCCTCGTGGGGAGCAGCCATAGCGGTCCGGCCCCGGGTCACAGAAGTCCCGGGACGGCACGAGGTGGTGGACTGAGGGGGGCGGTGAAGGGACTCCTGGTCGGCGTCCAGGAAATGGCAGGGATGGTTTCGTTGGCATGGCGATCAGAGTTCACAGGGAAGGGCGGGCGGGGGTATAGATAGAAGGATGGGAAGGAAGTTGGGGTGGCACCTACCCAGCAAAGGTCTGCCAAGAAACCAGGAGGCTTGTGGAAACAGAGCCGAGGGGCCAAGGAAGCCACTGAGGAAGGTCCCTCCCCGTGGGCCTGTCTGCCTCCCTCTGCTGCTTTCCGGCCGGCACTCCCTCCGGCCCACCCTGCTCAGAGGCACACCAGCTAGACCTCCCGGCAGGGGGCACTGGCCCCATTGGAAGTTGGGGGGAGTCCACGTTGAAAATGGCCTTCACTGCCCCCCAGAGAAAGCGCTCCGGACAGCCGCCGAGACCAACCCTTTTACCTCCGTCCTGGCAAAGCCGCCGTCCGGCCCCTCGCGCCTCAAGATGGCCAGGGTTTTGCCGGCAAAGGTGTTGCTCAGCCAGACAACACAATTTCTTTCTTTTTTCTTTTTTAAAATATATTTTGTTGATTTTTTTTTAACAGAGAGGAAGAAAGAGGGATAGAGAGTTAGAAACATCAATGAGAGAGAAACATCAACCAGCTGCCTCTTGCACACCCCCTGCTGGGGATGTGCCCGCAGCCAAGGTCCGTGTCCTTGACCGGAATCGAACCTGGGACCTTTCAGTCCGCAGACCGACGCTCTATCCACTGAGCCACACCGGTTTCGGCTAGCTCTGCTTTTTTTTTTTTCTTTTTTCTCCTTTCAGAAATCAGATGCCGTCTTCCCAGCGCAGGGTAAACACGGGACGAATCACTTAGCGCGTGTATCTTAATAACCCGTCTTGACGGAGATGAATGCATTCTCAGAGCGGCCTATTAAACATCCCGGGAGCCGCCGTGTACATGCTAATGGCTGCGGAGACGCCGGGCGTGTGCGTTTATGGCTCTTTTAATCTTGCCAGGTTTACTAAATGTGATTAGTGCGGGGACCGCTTCGCACGGGGGCCGAGATGCCAAAACAGAAACACAGATGTTTCTAGAACATCGTGCACGTTGGTTTTTCTTTCTTTCTTTCCTTTTTTTTTTTTTTTTTTTTTTTTAGCGGAATATTTGGTTCTCACCTCCTGAGCTCAGTTAGGAAAGAAAAACACCGATGGCCGAAATCACCAGGCCGGCAGCCCCGAGGGACCCATGGTGGAAAGCTACCTCTGCTCGCCTTGCAAAGGCCCGCTTCGTGGTGACTGACCATACGACCGACCAACCGTCCCGAGGAAGGGCTGCCTGGACTCCTGTCCCTGGCTGCACCCAGGTTTCCGGGCGCAAGCACCCGCAGGGCACAAGGCGAGGTGGCCCCAGCCCTGCCCCTGCAGAGCCTCACTGAGATTTACCGGGACATCTGTCTGTCTGTCTGCCTGTCCGTCTGCCTGTCTGTCTGAGGTGCCTGGTGAGTGGTGGCGGAGTGAGGAATCCGTGTCTGGGACAAAGATCCCGGACGGACGGCCAGGCCGCAGTGAGAGTTGTTTGTTCTGGGCGTGGAAGGAGGAAACTGTCAGAGGAAGTGGGCCAGGAAGCCGGGAGATCAAAGGGAGCCCTCGCTGGCGTCCCCTTCTCTCTCTTCCCCTGCGTGAGGCCGAGGTCAGCCGGGGACAGCCGGGGTCGGAGCGACACTTTCCGACGGTGCATCCTGGCGGCGGCTCCCACACCCCACCCCGCAGATGCGCTGCGGCTGGGGGCTGAGGCCCGGTCCCCACAGAAGGCCCAGCGGGGTGTCCCAGGCCCATCCCCAGCTGCTGACATAACCCATCACACGGTTCACGGCTGGGATGTGGGACCTGAGGCCGGACTCTCTCCCCAGAGGGCAGCCGGGCGGTACCCAGAGCCACCGCCGCCCTCGCTGCTGGGCGGGACTGGGGAGATGCTAGAAGGACAGCAGTGAGTGGAAAGGACTGAGGCTCCCGCTCCTGGAGCAGGTGTCGGAGAGGAGAGCAGGCTGTCGGGAAGAGGCACGGGTTCCATCCAGGGAATTGTTGACGGTGACACGTACCAGGGAGAAAATTAAACCAGGGAAGCGGGAGAGGGGGTGTTTTAGAATGGGGTCCAAGGAGGCCTCCCCAAGAAGGGGCAGTTTGAGCAAAGCCCTGAAGGAGGTGAGTTAAGGCCCCTCTTCCCCTCCCCACAGCAAGCCCACACCCACGCCCACGCTTGGGTTTAGAGGGGATCTGCGTCTCGCAACAGGACAACAAACAAGAAAAAGCTTCCTCCCGCTGCAGCATCTCCCCAAGGCCCACGGAGATGCCACAGAGGGGGCTTCCGGTGCCCATCCCCTGCGCCAGGAACCCGCCAGCTCCAGGCTCCCATCGCTTAAGAACTAGCTCAGAGCCCGCCTGGCGTGGCTCAGTGGTTGAGCTCCGACCTAGGAACCAGGAGGCCACGGTTCGACTCCTGGGCAGGGCATGTGCCTGAGTTGCGGGCTGGATCCCCAGTAAGGGGCGTGCAGGAGGTGGCTGATCAATGATTCCCTCTTATCATTTGTCTCTCCCTCTCCCTTCCTTTCTTTTAAAATCAACAGACAGTCTGACGACTGGCGGGGCCCAGTGGTTGAGCAATGACCTATGAACCAGGAGGTCATGGCTCCCTTCCGGGTCAGGGCACATGCCCGGCCTGGTTGCAGGCTTAATCCCCAGTAGGGGGCGTGCAGGAGGCAGCCGATCCATGATTCTCTCTCATCATTGATGTTTCTCTCTCTCTCTCTCTCTCCCTCTCCCTTCCTCTCTGAAATCAATATATAAATATATATATATATAAAATCAATAAAGGCATATTAAAAAAGAGAAAGAGAAAATTATACTTCAGAACCTAAATCTTTTTGCAAAAGAAGGGATGGAGTGTTCAGTGCCTTATACCGCTCTAGTTCAGGCCCGAGAAGAATCTCGATGATCCCCCCCAACAGGAGTGATGTGTTCGTAGGAGATGGCCAGTGACACTTCCTTTCTGCGGAGCAATGTAAACTAATTATCCGCCAGGCGGGCGCGGGGCCGCACCGGCATGACAAATGGCGGGCTGCCGCGGCAGGGAGAGAAATATTAATTCGCATAACAGAACATTAAAATGGATGACAAACTCTCCCCTCTTCTGATTGTTTAATTTTTTAATGATGGTTGTCTTGCCGCCGCGGCCGGCGCGGACCCCAAGAGGCACGTGTGGGGACCTGCCTGAGAGCAAGTTCTCTGCGAGAGGAAAACACGGCTCTTCAGAAAACGAGTGTCTATTCGTCCTTGAGTTCATTTCATGGAAATTCATTTTCTCTCCTGGGAAATAAATTTTAAAAATGGGGAGGGATGGGGGAGGAGATTTTTTTTTTCTTCCTTAGTATAGGAGTGTATGTTTAATCAGAGAAAGGCTTCCGCTTTTTAATAAAAACGAAGAAAGCATCGCCGTCCAGATAAACACTAAAATTCTAAGAATTAGCATTCTGGCCGGAGGGTCGCACTTGATACTTACTTGCTCTCAATCTCGCGCTGTTCTCTGCCGCCGCTTTCTGTCCCTGAGCGCTCACGATAAAACTGACAACTTGATGGAGAGATTCCTATCGTGTGGTTCCCTCCACAGGGTTAGCGGGACAATGCCTAATTAAATTATTTTTTTTCCCCCTTTGCTGTGCCAAAGGAAGTTAACGGTCTGGGTCCAGAGTGGGTGGGTCTTGTCAAGAGTGTCAATCAAGCAAGAGGCTCTGAGGTCACTGCTGTTAGACTGGATTGGGGTGGGATTGGGGGTGGGGGGTGGTCCCAGGTCACCACGTTGTCAATTCAAAGGCCTCAAGAGCCTCTTCGCCTCGTGCAGAGCCCCTGGGTGCCAGGCCGGTGCCGCTGCTCCTGAATCCCATACAGCAACTCCCCAACTTCCGGTCTCCCTTTAGAGTTACCGCCATCCACATGCCCCCCGCCACCCGTCTCCAGTTCTCAGAACCCTCCCGTTCCCTCCGGATCTACCCTGAGAGACGACGAGCTCTTTGGGGTTCCCGTAATCCCGTGCCGGGGAGCGTAATGAATGTGACTAATGATCTCATGAACCTCTTTCCGGTTTCAAACTTCGGAGCTCCTCTCACAGCGATCTTGTGGATTCCGCCGTGTCCAGAGACTGCTGATTAGTATTTACCTAACACAGTCTTTCTCAAAGCCAAGTGATGATATGCGTAAATTGGCTTTATAATCCCTGGCATTGATAAAAAGCCATGCCCCCTTACCCTGACTCAAATGCAGCCCTAAAATAAGCCGGCAAACGGTTCCGTGTTGTCGGACTCCGGCCACCTGCCTTCGCCCCCCCAGGCTCCGTGCCCGAGTTCCCCCCACTCCACTGGTAAAAATGAAGGTGAGAGTTTAAACGGTGTTAAGGACGTCCTATCACCAGACGGATGTGTCCTGGAAGGTACAACCTGAAAGGTCAGGAAAGGACAGGTCCCAAAAGCACTCTGTGCCCCAATATTGGATGACACCGTCCGCAGCGGCCACTAGCAAGTAGCTACTTGCGGAGGGAGGGGGGGGGCTGTTTCTCTGTTTTCCGTGTTCATCTCCATCACAGAAAAGGAAACAGCCAGGTTCCAGAGTGGAGGAGCTGGGGATTAAGAAATTAAAGGAAGAAAGAGACCAAGAGGCAGAAATAGCTTCATCCAGCTGGGCACTAGGTGGGCACCATCCTCTCTGATGGAGAGGCAGCGAGCACTGAGCCACGCAGCAGGTTTATTTATAGGGACAAAGGAGCCTATTTGCATTCTTAACGAGGCCCTAGCATCACTGGATTTACATACCTAGACCCGCCCCCGCTGACACCTGGACAGAGGTGAGTCAGAAACTGAATAAGACCCCCAGCCCTCTTGGGGTGTAACCAGGACACGGACTCTGCCAGTGCCTCGGGCTCAGCTGACAATTTAAAGGAGGTCCGTGTGCCTTCTCAGGCGGCCCTCTATAGCTACTGACTCAGTGGATAGCCTCATACTGGCATCGTGTCTCCGAGATGCTTTCCAGAAGGTACTAGATGGGATCCAAGCATAAGGAAGTGTTATAGCCACTCACAGAGCGGCAGGACCTCATGAGCCCTCTCTCCACGAGGTCCACAATGCCAACACCAGAGAACGGTTTTGGCTTCCCAGAGAAGCCGGTCTTTCTCTCTGCGAACACCCTTCGCCATACCAACCGGACAAACAGGGACACGTGGGCAGGCAGAGGGTCAAGGTCAAGGTGCGTGTGGTGTCTTCCTGAGGCCATACGCACGTGAGGAGGCTCAGCGTCACCAGAGCCCACGGCTTACCGCACGCTCACAATGACGCTTCTCACTGCCCGCTGAGAGTGATACAAACAGCATCCGCACGTTTCTCTCCCGCCGCCTGGTAGCCGGGAACTATTAATCCCACCACGTCAGTGGGAAGCAGCATCCATCAGAGGGACCCACACACACACACACACACGCACGCCCAGTTCTAGTTCCAGCCAGGTCGGATGCGCTCCTGTGAGAGCTTGTCCCAGGGTTTGCTTTTGCTACATCCGCCCAGCCCCAGCCGCTCCCGCTGTGTTTTATTAGGCAAATATAAAATTAACAACACAAGCGATAATTATTTCCTAAACGGGTTCCAACACAAATTTCCAAGCTGAGGTCGGATGGATTGCCTAATAAAATGTTTTACAGCGGCAGTCAAATGGTGGCAGTTAATTCCTGGAAAAGGCCATTCTTAATTCGCCAGAATTAGTTTTAAGTCTTGATTCATCCCATAAAGACGAATGTGTATTAACTGCGGTTTATACAAGAAATGTTCACATAGTAATATCCAGGGTAATAGCTTGCATAATTTCAGCTAATTCGGTTAGAGGTAGTTGACCTACTTACACTCTTGCTGAACCATACATCACGGCGTTAAGATCCCTGGCTTCTCCAGATTGCCCTCTCCCCGAACTGCAGGGTATTGCTCAATGTTACGCAGCTAAACGTGGAATCATGTCGAAGAGGAAAGAATTATTAGAATACTCAGGAAGCAGGACTCTACTTATTCGTCACCCGGTGTTTGAAGACCTACGCCTCAACCACAGACTCTGAGCTACTGTCCGGAACTGCAAAATTCACACATACGTGCCTGCAGGACTCAAAGCATCTCACCCACTCAGGTTCCCCAAAAGCTTGACGTTCACTCGAAAATGTTTAAGTGCTAAAATGGGGAATGAAGAAGAATGAACGGGAATGGCAAACACAGCAGCGACCAACCAGGTGCAGGGCTCTGTTCTGGGTGTTTTGCGTCTGTTCGCTGTTGAACCCTTCCAGCAATTCCAGGGGGCATGAGCGTTTGTTGTCATACCCATTTTACAGATGGGAAAACAGAGGCACAGAGCGAGGGACCGATTCATCGCGTACCACGAAGGCGCACGACAAGGGGGCAGAGCTGGGGTTCAAGGCCACGAAACCTGGCTCCGGAGACTGTGCTCCTGACCCCCTTTGCAATACCGTGTCGGATAAAGAACTGTGACGAAAACATGCAAATGATCGATCGGTGCTTGCCATGTAGGGAAACATTTGGAGACAGGAAACACCCACAGGAGAAGGACGCATGAGGTTCTCTCCTAGGACTTTCTCACGACTGTCTTCTACCCGTCGGAGGCAGTGGTCGGCAAACTCATCAGTCCACGGAGCCAAATACCAACAGCACAATGATTGAAATGTCTTTGGAAAGCCACATTTTTTAAACGTCAACTTCTTCTAACGCCGCTTCTTCACTCGTCCAGGCCGTGGTATTTTGTGAAAGAGCCACCCTCCAGGGGCCAAAGAGCTGCGTGTGGCTCGCGAGCCGCAGTTTGCCGACCACGGATCTAGGGCATGCCCCATGGCACCAGCCAGGATCTGGAAAATTCTCCGAGGACAAAAGGCGCAGAATTCTGGAAGGGGCCCTCCTGCTCAGGACAGACACAGACCGGCTTCTGGGTGAGACCCGGGCAAGCCCGGTCACGCTCTCCGGTGTGTAGGAATGAGGAGCTCGCTTGCCGGGATCTTGGCACCGGGCTACGGGGCGGGGGAGGGACCCGCTGCTGTACCTGGACGGACCGAGTGCATTCCTGTGCGGCCGCTCCTTAGCCCTGCGGCCCGGAACAAAGCGCGTCATGGGGCTGGTGCCCTCCTTCTCCTCATTTGTGATGGGGTGAGAACGTCAGATTCTCCTGCCCAGGACACTTACCCTGCTTTTACTTTGTATTAAATCTATTTTTACCGGTGTCAGAGAGGAAGGGAGAGGGAGAGAGAGAGAGAGAGAGAAACATCAATGATGAGAGAGAATCATGGGTTGGCTGCCACCTGCACGCCCCCTCCCCTCCCACATTCGGAAGCAAGCCCGCAGCCACCTGGGCCTGTGCCCTTGGCCGGAATGGAACCTGGGACTCTTCAGTCCCCAGGCCAACGCTCTATCCATTGAGACACACTGGCCAGGACCACTTACCCACGTGTGGCTACCCCAGTTCCTCTCTCAAGGTTCTTGAGTTGCAAGCAACAGAAACCAGCGCAGGTTAACGCAAGTGAGATGCGTCGGGTGGGGAGGTGTGCAGCTGCCATGTTGTGAAAAGAGGAGCAGGAGAAGGAGCAGGAGGAGAAGGGGCCGGAAGTGGGGCCGCTCGGGGTACCAGGGAACCCTCAAAGCGTGGGAAGCGCCCCACAAAGCCTCCTCCTCGCCCCTGCTGTCCTGGCTTCCTCTCGCCGGATCCCTCGCCCACACCACGCACACAGGGCGCCCACGCTCCGCGCGGAGCACAATGCTCCCGGCGTGAGGAATGTGGGAAGGAATGGCCCGGCCCCTGCCAAGAAGCCGGCCCTGCCCTCAGCCAGGCTATTATTTTATGCTGTTGAGAAATACCCAGATGAATCATTCATCTCCGAAATAAATGGCTCACGTCAAAACATTTACTAATGCGGACAAAGCTGACTGAATGAATGGCTGAATGACCCATTGTTTGGAAATCTCCAGGAGTCATATATATTACAATCAGATAAATCAAAGGATTTTCTGCTGCTTTTCGAAATGCTTGCCAGAAGTTGGTCGAATGACAGTCTGAAGGGTAATCAGTTTAACAAGTGGTGGCCGGTT